>JAAOAQ010000277.1:0-104405 GCA_013396025.1 Fusarium phyllophilum | reverse complement strand
TTAATAATAATATAAAGAAGGCCTTAATAAGTTCAGTAGAAGCTCTATTAAATCTCTTAGAATCTATATGCTTACCAGGTAAAGTCTTTACTTCTTTATTTCTATTTAGAAAAGCCTCTAACTAGTGTTTTCTAATGCCTTCTGGGAAGCCATTGCATATTACAATCTGGCTTGCAAAGTGTTAGACCTGTTAGTGTGATACAGGATATCCTAGGTCAGCTTAGACTATAATCTAATCTCTTAGACTTCTTTCCTAAATAGCTAAGAGCTTTTATTTAAGTTTATAAGTTTCTTTTAATATTATAGCCCCTTTAATACAGGCTTAGAGCGTTAAACGGTTCACGCTACAAGCTGCTGCAGCTTTATTTATAGAAACTCCTTCTAAAACCATTTAAAGAGTAGCGTGTATGTCTTTTTCAGTAAATTTCATTATTCTGAATTGATTGATACTATTTATAAGTCTATATAATTAAAATTGGTAGAGTTGTGAATTAATTAAGATATTATAAATTGGGTGGTTAGGTTGAAAAGCGGGTGACCGGTTTCTGGGGGTGGCCGGTTTCCCCGTATCCGACGTTATCTAGTGGGCTTGCGTCTGGTGAATGGTCATCCGCTCTTCAGCCCTCAAGGTCAACAATGGATCAAAAGCAGGACAGGCTCGACCATCTCATCAACTACCAGCGACAAGTACCGTCTTCCTTATCTGTGCTCCACAAGACCCCCTCTTACAAACGATAATCACAAGATCCTAAAGCTTCCCGATCGTCAGGTTGTCGAGGAGCTAGCAGCGCGATTTTGTTCATCTACCCAGCCTCTTGTCTTCCCTCTGCTAAGTCTTCACCGCTTCGGGACCGCAACCCTGCCTCTTGCCTATTCAGCAGGCGCCGAGAGCAAACAGCATGGCATTAGTGCAAAGTGTTGTGCGTACGGAGTATTGATTATGAGCGACATCTTTGGCCTTGACACAGGCGACGAAATGGCTGCCATTAGTTGCTGGTGCCAAAGATATGCCTTGGAAATCGAAGCGTCAACACCCGTGATCTTACGCGAGATGAGAGTCGACGGGCTTGAGTCGTTGATGATGCTCGTAAGTACCAATTCTCCAATCTAGCAAATCGGCCTGACTCGTGACTGTGCAGATGATCTTTAAATACTTCATGGGAGATTTAGAATCCGCATTGTTCCTCGTTTCAATGACCTCGCGCTTCTTGGTCCAACGTGGGGCCCATCTTTACCCTTCTTCTGCGGGCACTTACCATAAACACAACGACGCTCACCATATACGTGATCTCTTTTGGGTCTGCTACTGCATCGACAAAGACCTGTCTCACAGGACTGGTCAACCACCCACCATCAACGATGATCACTGTGATCTCACGCTACCTCCCAACTACGTTCAGATGCAGAGTAACAATATCCTAAGTTCCAGCCCATGTTCAAGTCGCAGCTCCTATACGGTGCCGCTCTATCCATGGGACATTCGACTCTCGGTCATGAAGTCCAAGATCTACAACGACCTCCACTCGCTAAGCGCCTCCAGACTATCAGAGACCGAGATATTAAGAAGGATACGGCATTTGGACGAAGAGTTGGAGGCTTGGAGGGTGACTCTTCCATCTGACCATCAACCGACTTTGTCGTTCCTAGAGCAAACGCCTGTTGATGCCCATACGAATACGCAGGCAATCATGCTGCGGTTGTCATATCACCATTGCGTTATTCTCATTCATCAAGCCCGATGCAGAATCTTCCAGTCAGATCAGCCCATCGACAGCTTGATAGACGACGGCCATAAGATAAACTTCCAGATCCTTATCGACACTTCAAGATCTATCTTGATCTACTTGGAAAAGGCATTGCCTGTCCTGGCCCATGAATGCTTCTGGTGCGTATCCTTGTCACGCCGTTCTAATCTTCCGCCAAGACAAAAAGCTGACATGGTATAGGGTCATCATCTTCTATCCGATGACTGCAATCACCACTATCTTCTCCGTCGCGCTTCTCGACAACCGATCAGACCCAGAGAACGAAAGACTTAAGCTGCTGCAAGGATTTACACATTTGATTAGGCAAATACCGATCAAAAGGCTTACAGTCGCGGAGATATCGCACTTGGAGTTTATTGAAGAGGTCGTGGAGGAGATGAGCAGATTAGTGTTACTCGCTCCTTGAGCTGGTGTCTTTGAGCCCTCATCCAGTGCCAAGTCACCCAGGTTGGCCAAACTAGCCTACGGCGTACCGATCACGACACAAACACCATTCCATTCAACACGCGCAGATTAATCAGCCCAACGGCCTTAACATTACCTCCGCATATTTAACCGCGTTAACTCCCAATTGAAGTTTAGGTTCAGCGGGGGTGAATCGCGAAAAATAAGCACGCCTGCAGATTCCGTCAGCAAAAAACGGAGAAATAGCATTGTCCGATGAAAGACCGCTAAACCCAGCGAATCAGAGGACCGAAAGAAAGACTATACTGAATTAGGAAAGGGATCTCTGATTGGTCAGAATACTAACATCGTCATATTGAAGAGGCGTATGTTGGATATATAAGAAGGGGGATTCTCTTGCAGTAGATGGGAATATTTACAGACTATCTTACTATCCAAATTCAACTATATCTCAATTACATTCAGGACTCAAGGCATCTCCGCAATGGAATTCCCTAACCCTTCTCTCATCGGCGGCGCAGCTGACATCCCCGTCAACTCTGCCTCTCCCATCTTCACCTTCACACCAGTCACCCTCCCCTCCCAAGACCGCAGAGTCGATCTCGACCTCAAAGTCACAGCACCCATCAATGGAGATAATCTCCCTATTATCGTTCTCTCCCACGGCCACGGCCCAAGCAACTATCTCTCTTCGCTCAAAGGCTACGGGCCTGTAGCTGATTGGTGGGCCAGCCATGGCTTTGTCGTCATTCAACCTACACACTTGAGCTCTCGGCAACTAGGCTTTGAGCTAAACGCTGAGAGCATCAGTGAGCTATTCATGGAGTCTCGCGCCAAGGATTTGGTTCAGATCGTTGATAGTCTTGACACCATTGAGACTACTGTTCCTCTCCTCAAGGGTCGACTCGACAAGTCCAAGATTGCTGCTGTCGGACATTCCCTCGGTTCTTTGTCCTCTGCTCTCCTCCTCGGTGCCATCAACATCGATCCTCGCGACGGAAAAGCCTTCAAGGTCACTGATCCACGCATCAAAGCCGGCGTGCTCTTCGGTGCCATCGGCGCAAGCGACGATCCCTCCGAAAACGGCAAATCCATGCTTCCCTTCCTCGACCTCGACTTCTCCAACATGACAACTCCCTGTCTTGTATTCTGGGGCGATAGTGACGTCAGTCCACATCTCACCAACCGAGGAGCAGACTGGCACAAGGACCCTTACAAGCTCTCACCAGGACCTAAAGCTTCTTTTGAGGTAAAGGATGGAAAGCATGGCTTTGGTGGTATTAGTGGCTGGGACGCTAAGGAGTGTCAGGATGAGGGAGTGGAGAGGTTGGCTGCTATGCAGAGAGTTACCTGGGCTTATTTGAGGACTCAGTTGTATGGTGATGATTTGTGGAATGAGGCGAAGAAGGCTATTGGGCAGCATCCCCAAATTGGAAAGATTGAGGAGAAGTAGTGGACCCAGGAGCTTGCTCAGTTTTCAGTTTCAGTATAGTCCCTCGGATCCATACCAATTTTCGTACCCGTCAAGAATGTAATGATCTCATTTTCAGAGTATACGATTCCACCCAGAAGGCTTCACCTATGTGTAATAGTTACATATAGCTGTTCCACTAGAATAACCGCATAGAACGTTTCAGAATTTAACGTCATCAACATGCAGGAAGGCCAACTAACCATATTGTCAGACAAAGAACGAGAACGAGACAGCTTACATAGAGCCTGTCACATCACCGGGGAGATTCAGATAGGCATGATAAGAGAACATTTCCTCAATCTTGGATTGCTGTTCTCCTATCAAGGTCACTATGCCATTGGACTTGTGGTTTGTGTCAACTTTTAATCGTTACAGACTAGTTTTAAATATCTTTGACTGCTGCTACTTCTGGCTTCGAATCGGTCTTCTCAGTGACTCTGAGGCTATCCTCAGAGTTAGTTTCCTCGCTGTCTTGACCGAAAAGCGCTTGCACCGCATTGACTCCGTTGCCGATGATAGGCCCTTAGATAGTTAGATTAGATCGCTCTCAATGACCAGAGCATGAGTTCAGAGAAGCAACATACCGACACTAGGAATAGCGTGAGATAATAGGGAATCTAGAGCTCCAAAGATGCCATCCTCATCAAGCTACGAAGCCGTTATTTCATTGCACCGACTTATATGCCCTCCATTTAGACAACTTACTACTGAAACTGCCCGCGTGAAAAAGTCTCCGAAACCCATTTTATAGCTACCGTATTGGTGGTTGGATAGTTTGAAGGTTCTTCTTGGATATGGAGGATTGCCGCCCGATACTAAACACAGAAGGGGTAATCGCTGAGAACGTTTGCGAGTCGTAGTTCAGAATTAATGCGTAAAAGCGGATAAATGGACAAATAAATAAAGATTCCAAAGCCCCCAAAAGATCCGCTTGCCATAACATAGGGCCAATGGACATCCGGAGCGAGTGGGGAGCTTGATTCGCACATTGCATGGTTCAGCTGAGCTCTCTCAAGCCACGAGTGCATCATCTTCCGAAGTAGGCTGGTGGCGCCAGGGTTATTGGATTGGCACGATTCCAAACTGACATATATCACCCTGCTTCCCTTAACTAATGTGCCATCAAAGATAGTCTACCAATACGAGGCGCAAGGTGATACCAAGATTTGAAAAGAACCAATATGTCGCGAATTTAAACCCCAAAAGGTGCCATAGCCTATTCGAGCTTAACCAAAACAGCAAGTCGCCCTATCGAGTGAGTGCATGACACTATCGACAGATGGCAAGCAAAATGTTCGCCACTAGCGTCGAAAATGGCGGAGACAAGCCGTTCAACAGGCTCCAGGAGAACGGCTCCATCTCCCTGAGGGTGAAAACAAAGGGAGAGAGAAACGTAAGTTGAATGTCCCGGCACAGTGCCATTCTTCGTCGTTGTAAATTTTTACCATGTGATATTTTCTAATCCGAACTTGTCTACGAATGCAGATAAGTCTGCGCCCACCTTCAGAAAGATCTCTAAGGCACAACTTGGTAGACGAAAGGAGGCTGGCTGGACCTCGCATTGAGAATGGTCGCAAATCAGTCTAGACTCCAAACATCGCCGTTTGGTAGGATCAATACAATATACTTACCCATTTAGCATCCGACATTGCTGGGACAAATACGGAGGCAAAGCATTGGCAACCTGGCTCAAGGTACTGGTTATATAATCAGACTATGTCCCGCTATCCTGTCTTGTTTCATGTTCCCCCAATCCCCTACAAGAAATCCTTGTGACGACTAAGCCAAGTCCTTACCTACTCTTAAATCTCTAAGCACAGTTGCCTTCGTTCGGGTCAGCCCTAAGATATTTCGTTAGCATATTCAAATCATTGCTTGTAAAATAACAGAACTCACGAGACAGTAAGAGCGCCAGTGCCTCCCTCAGTACCCGGGTACGAACTCCTTCCTCCATGGTCACACCCATTGATCTCACGATGGAAATACTCAGTGCACAAGTTCTTTTCAACAGCATGCGGAGGCCCATCGGCAGGGAGAGCTGAGTCGTAGCGGAGGAAGAAGTCCATCTTCTTGTTGCTGCTCAGATTGACACATTTATTGATGTACTGGCCGGCGGTGCTGAAGGGACCGTTGATTTTCCCATCGCAATACTCCTGGGCTGTCTGGAGAGCGAGGAATTTCTCTGCGCCCCAGGTTTCACCTGATCCGTGGCATTCGCGCTTGTGGAGGGTGCTTGGGAATGCAACGGCAGATGTTGCGGCGGTAGCAATGAAAAGGGATGTAAGCTTCATTGTGGGAGATATAATAAGTATGGGTAGTAGAAGAGTATTGTTGATAATGAGTTATAAGTGAATGGCAATGTATTTGTAAACATTTCCCTGGAGCTTTTATAGTTAGTACAATCCCAATCGTATAACTTCAATCTGCCTTGCTAGTACGGCCCCCATCCTATGACGTCCATGACTATTCCTTCTGCTCATCATAAAGCATGAGGATCAAAATCCTTCTATCGTATACGAGAGGATCTGCATCTAAGAGCTGAAGTCCGAGTCAAGATTTACCTGCTGGATTAAGCTAAAACTGAGTAAGCGCTAGGAGAAACTTAAATCTATCCGCCCTTATTGGCTGCGTAAGCGGACAGGCACGGGCCGCGAAGGCTTAGCAGCATAGAGCCCCAATAAAGGATTTCATCGACGTAGCTTAACTACGTAGGTTAAACAACGTTACTTGTGGCTCAGATCCACAGGAACGGGATTCCGATGCGTTTTAAATAAGATTTACGGCAGTGATCTGCTGCGTTGACCGGATAACAACGTCCTTGTTCATCACTTGGGGCTTTGTATCTGGTGTATGGGGGCCAAACTGTATACGCAATTAGAAAAAACAGGTTTGTAATCTTCATGCCGGTAAATCCTTCGTTTAGTCGGATAATCGCCTCCTTCATTCGTCAGCTTGCAAAGGCACTTACACAAGGCAGAGGGTTAGTAGATCATAGCCTTCTAGCAAGTCATCAAGTTGGCTATAAATGAGACACTCCGCAGCTTCTGACTAGATCACTACCAAGCTACTTACTCTACAAATCCAGCTACAAGCCTATTCCATCTCTCCCTTGACTCTTATATTTACCCTCAATCTTCACAACCCAACAGCTACCTTCCCAATCTGACAATGCACTACCCATCATTCCTCCTTACCGCCCTCCTGGCCACCATCCCCAGAGCCAGCGGAGAATGCCACCGCTCTGGAGAAACATGGGGCGGAGACAAATTCACTGCCCTGGAAGCAGCCCAGCGTCTTTGCACCGACGGCAGCTTGGCTGTGACTAACTATGGGTACAGAGAGTTCAAGACTTTCTGTGTTAATCTGAGCACCTTGAAGAAGGTTGATTTTACTGTCCTGGTCGGTGGAAACGTGATTGGGGATGGGTTCAGTATTTCCTCGGCTGATTGCACCGATCGACTCCACAGGGAGATCAACGGCTGTGATCATGGGGGCAGGTCTTCTTATAAACAGGGGGAAGACAATCCTGAAGGAGCCAATGTTGTCTGGGATTTCTCGTAAGTTTTTATCTAACTACCTACCTCGGGGGGTCTGATTTACTAATTTCTTAATAGGGCTGATCCCGGTTCGGGCCAGTGTGCTTAAGTTTGAGATCTTATTGCTTATAACTACGATTTAGCTTTTAGGAGGGTGTATGGTCAAGATGTTGAAGGCGGTAGATGTTTTCTGTATATGAGATTATAAGAGATGCAGTCTTACTCCTCCAGATTGCATTGTATAGTGATTAAGCACAGCATATCTTCTATATGCTATCCATTTTGGAATTGAAACGCTCAATATATCCTTTACTACTATAAGTGTCTTTGTCCATTACTCCATATGTCTCCTTGCCCTGGAGCAAGGTCATGGATACAGTCAGAGCTGGAAGTATCTCTCGTTTCGCGGGTGATGAACGTGATTGATTTCACCACGTATATTGTGTTATACTAGGCCTGAACATTTCCTCTCCAGTCTCGGTCCATTTTCTTGAGGTCACAGATAAATGTTTCTATTTTAACTTTACCCCAATGGCGTAAATGCCGGCCCACACGAATAGAACTGCGTCCAAGTCGATGATTGTCTCTAAACCTAAGTGAGTGGTTCGGACCCCAATTATTTTCCTAGCTACGTCGTGGCTGAGCTTCATCTCGGATTGAAGTAGATCGATAATCTATTTCTGTATTTATACTCTTCTATATTGGTCACGAGTGCATTGCCTTGCGTCCCGTCAATCCGAGGGTTCGGCTGCGCCCCAGGGATCCACAGGGCGCAGCGAATGGTATTGGGGGTCAAAATGGTAGATAAGGCAGGTAAGTCGGCAAATTAATGATCTCCGAGGCGATTCCATACTCTCATCATCATAGAGCCGTCTCGAGCTCTTCTATTTTCCAAAATGTCGGACCATCATTCTCACCACCACCATACAGACCATTCCTCGGCGTTCGCTGGGCCACCGTTGCCGGAAACAGAGCCTCTTCTCCCGCCTCCTACCACCTTTGAAAATGACAGTAAAATTGACATCACAACGATGGAGCGTATAATCTCCATGGTGATATTTTTTGCAGTTGGGATTTTCGGAGTTTGGATAATATGGAGCTGGAGCCAAGACCCGACACAACCGCTGTATCCGGACCCATGAGTCTGCGTTCCATACACTATCCGAACATTGCTATAAGCCATGCGTGGGGCGCCCTGCAAAAACACGAGAGAGAAGAATATCTTACCAGATTGGAGGACTAGAAGGATGCTACATGCTTCTAGTGGCCTGCGGGATTGATCCAGCGCAGATAGAAGACAGTGTCTGCACCAGACACATACCAGAGCGGGAAATCGACGTCAGCGGTATTAATATTTGCATCTTTCTCTCCTCTCAATACAAAGGTCTCTGGCACTTCTATCTTCGGTGTTAAAATCCCGGGGTGCCGTCTTTCTCGTCATCCTACTCGGAATCCTACTGAGCAACCTTGGGCTAAGACTGACCCTCTCATACCATGCGTCTGGCCTCACAAACCAGCATCACAAGAGTGAAAGTTTCCATATCTGTCTTCGGATTCATGGCCTTCGGGATCTGAAGCTTCGGTTGGACGATTGGCCAAATCCCCGATGCACTTGAGGTATCGACACCTTTGCGACCGAACTTCAGTCCATGACTGAACAGAGTTCGAGAGCTGCCTGGCTATGTTTCCCTTTACTTGGCTAGCTTGCAGATTTTCAGATCTCAGAATCGCCGATTCATTTACACGTAATCTGGTCAATTGTCAGACCATGAATACAAGAGCGAAGTGGCAACCATCATTCACGGCAAGCATTTTAAGTCGGATGATCTGCACGTAAAACCTCCGACGATGCCGAAAATGCAGGGTATCAATCCAAGGGTTCATCGGCAAGTCAAAGCTTGAGTGGTGCTTTGACAGCTGCCGACTTACAGTACAGTCGCATCTGCATAGTCTTAATTACCGCATTAAACTCAATTTCCCCTGCTGATCTGTTCAATTCAGGCACAATTCTAACAATGCTACATGATGATAAACATGCGGTAATTATATCTGTGACGAACCAAAAAAGTAAATTTGAGCATCGGCACATGCAAATACATTGCTCTATGGGTTAAAATGCGGTGCTGCCCGGTCGGTTGTTCCTGAGCATGTGGCATTCACTCACTCATTCAGGCCATGATGTTGTTCTCACTCGTTCTTTGCACTTTTGTGCTATCTGCATTCGCTTCACCTTCTACGCCTATCTCTGAGCAGAAACTCGGAGGATTGCGATATCCCAAACAGCGCGGCAAGCATTATGACTACACCGGGTTTGAGCCCAGCCAGAAGAAGCGCGCGGATGATATCATTGATATGTTTCGCTTTGCGTGGAATGGATACTACGAGCATGCGTTTCCTCATGATTCTTTGAGACCAAAGTATGGCAACTACTCGGATGATCGTAATGGATGGGGCGTCACTGCTGTTGATGGTCTAGACACTGCGATTTTGATGGAGCAGACGGATATTGTTGAGATTATTCTGGACTTTATCCCTACTATCAATTTTACCAAGACGAACACGCCTGAACCTACGTCTGTTAGTTTGTTTGAGACCAATATTCGATATCTGGGTGGATTGTTGAGTGCATATGATCTTCTCAAAGGGCCGTTCAAGCATCTTAAAGTCAACAAGGATAACGTTGATGCGCTGCTCAAGCAAGCTACTTCACTGGCCGACACGTTAAAATTTGCTTTCGATACACCTTCTGGAATTCCGTTCGGCTCACTGTGGATTGAGAACCAGACATCTACCGACGAGAACAGCCTTGAGGACGGAACTGCCTATGCAGGATTGGCTGCTATGGGCACTCTTGTTCTTGAATGGCAGCACCTTTCGGATCTCACTGGCGATCTTCAATATGGCAAATTGGCCAATCGTGCTGAGTCGTATTGGCTCTCTCCATCTTCTGAGGTCTGGCCCGGTCTCACTGGAGGTCGCTTCAGTCTCAAGACGGGTGAGATTCTCGATGAGTACGGTGGATGGACATCAGGTAATGACTCAGCCTATGAGTACCTCATCAAGATGTATGTCTATGATCCAGACAGGTTCAGCCATTACGGTGAGCGTTTCACTCTGGCGGCCGACTCTACCATCAAGCATCTAATCTCTCATCCATCGTCGCGACCCGACTTGACGATGGCAGCCGCATTCACTGGAAAGCAACAAGTCAATTACACCGAATTCCTCGCATGTTTCATCGGAGGATCTTTCATTCTCGGAAGTTCAGCCCTAGACCGCCCAGACTGGCTCGACTACGGCCTCTCCTTCAGCGAATACTGCGCCAACGGCTACCGCTACACAGCATCCGGCATCGGCCCAACCCTCTACAGCTGGGATCTCAACGAGCTCGCGCAGCCCGAGAACAAGAACCAGACGCTCTTCTACGAGCGCGCGGGCTTCTTCATCCAGGAGGGAGCTTTCGCGGGCGGCCAGGCACCCGAGGCCGTGGAGAGCTGGTACTACGCGTACCAGAAGACGCACGACCAGTACTGGCGCGACGTGGCGTGGGCGTACACCCTAGCGCAGAACAGGACGATGCGCGTTGGCGGGGGGTTCGCTAGCATCAACAACGTGCTATCTCCGTCTGGGGACGGAGTGCGCGGTGGCATCATGGCTAGCTTCATGCTCGCCGAGACACTGAAGTACATGTGGCTGATCCAGACGGAGAACAAGGGCGAATGGGACGTCCTGGAGGGAGGGGAGAATCTGTTTGTTTACAACACTGAGGCTCACCCACTGCGAGTTGCTGCAAAGAAGCCAGTTTAACCTTGTTTTTAGAGATTCAGCCTAGCATTGAGCGTGGCGCACTTTGGCGTCTCACTGCCCCCGCCGGTAGATTCAGTCTCCGAGGGAGGCGGAGGCAAGCTTAAAACATTGTTTTGTGTCAATAGAAATGTCTAATTGCGGGCTTTGCCAATATCAGCTGAACCAACCTCTTTTCCGTGCCTTTTTGGGTTCATCATGTGTCAGAAGAAGGTGAGGTGGCTTTCCTGTTTCGCTTAAAAACACCCAATATTGTCTGGTTGGCGCTGCCAAGAGCCCCATAAGGCTGATGTGCCTCAAAGCATATTGGGCGAAGGGAATGTGCATTTTCAGCTTTGGTTACTAGCGCATAACAAGCTCAATGCAGGGCCCTACTACCGGGTCTAGATTCTGAGAGGGGAAGAGGGAGCTTGCCGAGCTGAAAGGATGCAGGTATATAAGGCAATGGCTAGATCTTGTGTTACGGCATCAGCAGAATAGAGCATCACGAGAGATCTTGGCCATTGCCCTCTGTGCTCTATTTACTTTCTTTCTTATAATTACATTCACCTCTACACCATCACCATGCGCTTGCTCAAGGGCCTCGTACTAGGTCTGCTCCTTGAGAGAGGTCTAGGCCAGACAGACACTCAACCAGACGGTGACAGTATTGCAACTGTTGCCGACCCTGTCGAGACAGATCCTGCAGACGTGCCTGCTCCTGACCCTAGTAATCCATCAGATGGCGGTGCGCTTGATTGAAGCATTTATTTAATTCTCGCTGACGGCAACCAGACACTCCCTCAGATCCCCCAGACCCAGTAGATGATGGACCGACAATCACAATAGATGACCCTCAGCCCACCGACGACGGATCCGATGCCAGAATCCCCGCCCCAGACCCCACTGATGAACCTACCGATGGTGATGACCCATCAGCCATTCCTGATGATCCCGCCGAAACAAATACAGACGATGAACAGCTGGCTCCCACCGACCAGCCCGCGCCAACTGACACTGAACCCGCGCCTGCCCCAACAGACGTGGATGCTACTCAGACCGATGAAGAGACACCCCAAGAGACAGATACCAATGGTGAGGAAGCTACTGGTGACACCGATGCGGCACCCGTCGTTCCAACAGAAGCCTTGAGCTCCGCGGCCGAAGAGACTCCAGAGGCAACCCCTTTGGCATCCGACACCGCAGACGACCAAGTTCCACAGACGACCGAAGAGCCATCGGATGAAGAGACCGAAGAACCAACCGCTGACTCTGAACCAGAAGAGTCCACCCAGCAGGAGACCAGAGGACTTGTAGCGCCGACAAAGACTGAGAAGAGCGATGCGAAAACGACTGATGACGACGGTAATTATTATTATGCTCCCAGTGCGACTGAAGGTGGCGAAGCCGAGGAGACGGGCGATAATGAGCAAACCGCTGATGGAACAACCCGCAAAGCTGCACCTACAGGTAGTGGAGGCAAGGAGGAGAAGACCACGCTTGCTACTTCCAAGGGCGCTGCGCCAACGTCGCCTGCTCAGGATTACGCCATTGATCTGGAAGAAGCTGATCTGGGCGATTATGCCGAGTTCCAAGGCGCGGGCGACAAGACCGTCGTGTAAGACTCCCCCAAGCCTCCCATACACTAATAAATACTAACTCCATCAGCATCCTCAAACCCCCTCCCAACGCCGAAGCAAAGTGCGATCTCCCCCCCACAAGCGACGAAGACGTCCCCGAGGGAGAAGACGTACGCGTCGTCCTCTCCGTGAAGATCGCAGATCTCAAGAAGGGCGTCAAGTCTGGTAACCGCCTTCAAATGCTGATTGACGGTTCGACCATCTATGATAAAGAGCTTTTGGGCACTGGGGATGAAGAGGAGAGTATTTCGAGTGATAAGTTCAAGGCTGCGCTGGATCAAAAGGTTAATGTTATTCATAAGGCGGGGGATAAGCCGGTGCAGGTCACGATTCAGGATGCGAATATTAGGAGTCCTATTAGTGGAGGTAGTCGAGGGGGGAGTGGAGATGGAGGGTCCGGTGGTGGTTCTGGTGGTGGTTCTGGGGATGATGGCAATGACTCTGGTGATGGTGGTGATGGTGATAGCGGCTCTGGTGGCGGTGGCAGTGGAGGTGGTAGTGGAGGCGGAAGTGGCAGTGGAAGTGGAAGCGGAAGTGGCTCGGACGGCGGTGACAGCTCAGGCGGAGGTGCTTCCGAGAGCGCTTCAGGAACCGGCGATGAGGGCTCGTCACCATCGACTGTCTCCGGCAGCGACGGTCAAACCAACGTGGCTGGCAAAAACTTCATGGTCGGCGAGGTCCTCATGTACGCCGTCCCTATCGCCCTCGCTCTCGTGGGATAGGCCCATGTGACATTTGACGTTCTTGTATCTAGTTCTTTGGTGGTTGAGATGGAGTTGTACAGATTGCCGAGCTATCGGATTAATAATGTTGATGCTTTGCTCGAGTTAATGAGAATCTGATGATGTTTTGACGGCTGCATAGTTTACCAACGTAGAGCTTTGTCGGCTATCGCTGCAAATTTTATTTCTCTTAAGGTTTATTTGATCAAAGAATACTATTAACAGTAGCTGTGGTAACATTGGTGCTGTTATCCTACGAGTGTGCTGTTGAAGGGGGCTGTCATAGAGGCTGTCAGGCTGTCACAGATACTAGCAAGGCCTGAGGCTTGAAAGCGGCAGCAGGAAAGACATTTCTTAATTCCTCAGATCTACAAATAACCCATGACCAGCTCTTCTGCTATTTACATTCAAACTATAGTTATACCCATAGATGAACCCTCGCCCTGCCAGTAACATCCTTTTCATCATACAGCCATCTCAACTCAGTGTCATCCTCCAATACAAAATACTTCAGGTCTTATTCAAGCTTATCTCTTCGGAATGTAGTTACTAGAGTAAACTCAATTACAAGGGCCACAATCCTGAACTATCCCGCGATACGTAGACCCGTCTTTTCTCCTAAAGGTTCTCCATTCGCAACAGGTGACGAGGACGCGGTCTGAGCCTGCCGCGGGCTGGACTTCGGTGGTTTCCATTTGGCACATCTTGGTCTCTTTAGAATAGATAATTTGATAGCTTAGATAATATGTTGTCTTGCTAGTAGACTTATCGAGTTGCTTTAAGGGGAAAGTTGTATGCTACGAGAGAATCGCTATTTATACCTTTTGGATGTGCATGATCCAGTAACTACAATAAGAATACAATCTCCCTTATGTTTGCCAAAATGGGATATGAATATGAAGCATCTTGATACTTTTTTTACTGCGTTGTAATAGCCTTAACTTCACGAACATGTTATGGCAGTTTGATATGGCTATAGTAAGAAGCGCATCTGCTGCGCAAGACGTCTGTGGAGGACAGCTTGAGTTTTTGGAGTCACGAGCAGCCACGCGACAATATCCTGAACACAGATTCGCATTGAAATGTGGTAATACTGATATCCTGTGCCTCTCAGATATGGCTGCGTTGTACAACCCCAGCGCCCATATTCATCACGTCACGATTAATTCTATCATCTTCTTGACAGGGGAGTCATCGCTTCTGGGCTGTTACACCAGCTACTTCCGTCTGTCGAGCTCTTTGGTCCGCCTGTTCAGACATGTCACTTGACCGAATGTAGTAAGTAACCAGCCAAAGCCTAGGGCCTCCCTTCAAAGAACGCAATGCAAACTAGTAAGGCAATTCACGAGCCTGATAACAATACTAATGCAGCTTTGATCTGACTTTTATTAACACCCATTACGCCTTTGCAGTACTTCTGCTCAAGAACTCCTGACTGAACGCATAGTCAGTATAACCCTTAGCTATTTTAGGAGTATAAAAATACGCCCGATCATAACCCTCCAACCCAACACCCGTCCACAGACGAAACACAAGATCTGGATTTGCCACAAAATATCTCCCAAAAGCAATCAAAACATCGTATCCCTTGTACATCTCATCAACAGCAGTCTTGGCTGAATCACCCTTGAAGCCGCCCGACAGGATCACAGGACTTGTGTTGTTCCACAGTTCAACAATCCACTTAACTGTCCGTTGACCACCGCAATCAGCATCGTCGTTACCGCGTATACGAGCTTCGATGAGATGCAGGTATGCTAGACCAAGTGGTTTTAGTTGTTCGATGAGGTAGTGGAACTGAGGATCTGGGTCGTCCATGAGCATGCCTAGAAAATCGCTATAGGGACTGAGACGCATTCCAATTTTATCGGCTCCGACGGCTGCGATGACGGCTTTTGTGACTTCCATGTGGAATCTAGCTCTGTTCTCAATGCTTCCTCCCCAACGATCTGTGCGCTTGTTGCAAGTATCCTGCAAGAACTGATCAGGTAAGTACCCATTCGCACCGTGGATCTCAACGCCGTCGAAACCCGCTGCAATGGCATTTCTCGCAGCAGAGACATAGTTCCCTATAGTAGTCTGGATATCATCCTCTGTCATTTCTCGCGGAGTTCCCATCGATGGTTCAGCCGGAACAGCACTGCTGGAAAGAAGAGGATATCCCTTCCTCTGAAGAACTTCAGAGTTACTGGCTCGTCCTTGGTGCCAGAGCTGACAAAAGACTTTACAGCCCTTGTCGTGAATGGCATCGGTTATACTCCGCCATGCTGTGACTTGAGCGTCGGACCAGATTCCAGGTGCATTGTCCGAGCCAGCTGTGCTTTCGGATATAAAGGTTGCTTCGCTGATGATGAGAGTGCCAGGTGTTGATGCACGTTGTTCGTAGTATTCTATTCATTCCAGTTAGCATTGATGATTGAATGGAGTTTAATGGTTTATTTTGCTACTACTGACCTCTTGTCATGGAAGTTGGATCATGATCATCGTCGCAGCGGAATCTGGTCAGAGGCGCCATAATGACCCGGTGCTCCAGAGAAGTTGACCCAATGGCCAATGGCTCAAATAGTCGTGACATGATGTCTCTATCCACAAAGAACCTATTGTCGATACTACCAGCTTCTGAACCAAGTCTCGCAATAATCACAGCATCGAAAAGAATGTCATAATAGTATCAAACCCCCTGCAATAAATATGCATCCCCAATACCCATCCATCCCCACCAGGAACTGCTCGGTGGGCAAATAACCCACCGAGATCCACCCTTATCGCAATCATCCGGAAAACTTATCCAGACATCGGAACAGAAGATGCCGACAGAGAAAAAGTCCTACACCAGCCGCTTTATTCCCGACAGGGACATTCTTGGCCGACGGGGACCTTTGCGAATGCTCTCGTGTCTCGTCGAATGAACACAAGGCGGAGACTCGGGAATAATGGTTCCTGACGGGAAATATGTGAGCTGGAGAATTTGATGATGACATTGCGAAATTGATCATCGTTTCTTGTTTGGGTGGAGGTTATTGCGTGTCAAAAATACAAGGACTTCAGTGGAAGTGATCAAACCTCTTCCTCTCTTGTACCCTAACAACCTAATCCCAGGCGAGAGGCAAGATACTGTCCGATTCATCAAGATCATGAGTCGCAATATTGAGAATTTGAACACATCGCAAGCATGTTCCGACCAAATCACAAAGGACGAGCTACCATCTCAGCTCACCAATGATGAGAAACTACGAATAGCCAATGTCGACAGCGGTTCCAGCACACAAATAGCAGACCAAAACAACACAGACCAAAGCGACGCCGAAAGCATAGGCGGCCAACGCAACAGCGATCTCCCCCGCAAACGCCTCCTAATTTCCATAACCGCCCTATCAGTATGCCTCTTCGTATCTTTCCTCGACCAAACAAGCGTATCAACAGCTACACCCTCTGTAGCAGGCGAGCTCAAAACAGGAACTTCGACATCATGGATCGGAACTTCGTTTTTGATAGCGTCTACGGCTTTTCAGCTTATCAACGGTCGACTTTCGGATATTTTCGGGAGGAAGAACATACTGCTGCTTTGTTTGTTCCTTATGGGCGTTGGTGATTTGGCTTGTGGTTTTGCAAAGACGCCGGTGCAGTTGTATGTCTTTCGGTCGATTGCTGGTGTTGGTGGTGGGGGGATTAATAGCTTGGTCATGATTATTGTTAGTGATATTACATCACTACAGAATCGTGGGTATTATCAAGGTAAGCAAGCCATTCGTCGATTTTGGTCTCGGGATTGACACAAGGCAGGAATGCTGGGAGCCATCATCGCGCTCGCCAATGGTGTCGGTCCCTTCTTAGGCGGTGCGATCGTTCAATCCTCGACTTGGCGATGGGTTTTCTGGATGATACCCATCGTCACTCTGCCTACAACAGCAATTATATGGTTCTACCTCCCTCTCAAGCATCGATCCGGAGAATACATGGAGAAGATAAAAAAGATCGACTACGGAGGCATCGTTCTCAATATTGCATCGACACTACTACTTCTGATCCCTATATCTGGAGGAGGCGTCACATATGCCTGGACATCAGCTTTCTTCATCGCCACCGTCATCATCAGTATCTTTCTAGCCGTCCTCTTCGTTCTCTTCGAATGGAAATTGGCAAAACTACCGATCATGCCTCTTCGGCTCTACCGCGCGCCTCATTGCTGGGCGCTGTACCTGCAGTCTTTCTTTACGGGTTTGGCTTACTTTGGCAACTTCTTTTATCTGCCGCTGTACTTCCAATCTGTTCTTGGATATGACGCGCTGGTTGCCGGTGCTCTAATCTTAGCAGTGGTCATTCCAACATCACTCACATCTATCCTTTCGGGGCAGTACATGAGTCGCGTAGGGAGCTACATGCACTGCATCCTAGCTGGTTTCGCTCTGTGGACGCTTGGAAATGGCCTCACGCTTATTTTTGATCGGCAGACGAAGCTGGGACCGCTGATTGGCATTCTCATCGTTGAGGGCGCGGGTATTGGGTTCACTTTGCAGCCTACACTTGTTGGGATGTACGCGAACGGTCGCAGCGAGGACAGAGCAGTAACGACTGGTCTGCGAAACTTTATCCGCACAATTGGTGGCGCATTTGGAGTAGTCATCTCAGGCGTCATTCTATCAAACACGCTGAACAAAGAGCTTGGTGGAAGAGGTATCGTGTCCAACGACACGATTGCTCAATTGACGTCATCAACATATTCGTTGAGCAGTATGGGCTTGTCGCAGCAGGATCAGGATATTATTCTGGATGCATACATGCAAGGTCTGTACTACACATTTGTTTTCTTCACGGTATGCTCGGGATTGAGTCTGGTTCTGACGTTCTGGGTTGGAAACACGAGCCTCAAATCGCCAGCGAAAACGGAGGACGCGTCAGGTTCGACAGATCGAGAGATGACGGAGGATGAGAGGCCTGGGCAGGTCGATCTCGAAAAGGCACAGCGATAGCGATAGACCTTTTTCAGTTAGACCAGGAAATAAAAGTTTTTGTCATTTGTTCTTGGCTATTATCGATCAAGAATTGTTGGTGATGAATGGAAGACGCGTTGATTGAAGGCGGCCTGTTCATCGATGAGACGCGAAACATGGTGGGTGGGTCATGACAGAATATTGATAAGGGGCTATTGACGGTACTTCAAATGATATTCGAGACACGTCTATGTTTCTGGTCGCTCTGTTAGTGCAGCAATCAAAAATCCCTGCGGGATGAGGTACTTGAGTACTGGTGCTTTTGCCACCAAAAACGAAGTATCCTTGTCGGGAGGTTAGTTTGTACATCTTCAACAAAATTCACATTCGTAGATTTGAGGCTTCAGCAACAGATTGCCAAAAGGACCAAGACACCTACATTTCTCTTGCGCAAGCAATAAAGCTATTGTAGCCTGTACTAGAAAATAGTTGTGGCTGGGTATGGAAGCCAAATTGCCTAATTACTCCGTATCACGACTGTCATTTGCTGTTTATCCCCTTCATTTGATTGTTCTGTTGCTTACCCTACATACCATGACTGGGAATCTTCCTATTCCGATCCGGTGTAGCCTTATCGTTGAGCTTTGGGCGATAAGCGGGAATAAGCGGGGTCAAGTAAGAGCTTATCGTCCCCAGCCATGATGCAACGTCCGTTATCTTCCCCGCGTCCCTTATCACAGACACGACTCATGACCCCGCGCTAGGGGCGTTTTCCTGACCCGATCGGATATAGGAAGGTCGAAGGAGAGGTCGGCCCAAAATTCGCCGATGGGTTCGCAATAAGTTGGCCGGCATTAAGATAAGGCATGATACAGCTTGCTTATAGCCCAGCCATCAGTCCACTGTCTAACTGTGTTGAACCAAGAGTCTCATTCTCAGAGTCTAGTGTTATTGTCTATCATGCCTACAACTTTCGCCTCGCACCCCGATTACGGCTATGGCCGCGACCTTAAGGGTTATGGAGAGAAGGGTCTTGTTGGGTTGAAGTGGCCCAACAACGCCAAGATCGCTGTATCATTCGTCATTAATTATGAAGAGGTAAACAAATCTGCACAAAAATAACCCGGTTATTATATCTTCACTGCTAATACTCGTGACATTAGGGCGGTGAGCGCTGTGTTCAAAGTGGCGATGGAGTCTCAGAGACAAACCTCCGAGAACACCCTACAACACCACGCATGAACGAACGCGACCTCAACGGCGAATCAGAGTACGAATATGGCTCTCGCGTTGGTTTCTGGCGATTATTCAAGCTCTTTAACCAGCACAAGATGAAGTTCACTCTTTACGCTGTTGCACAAGCTGTCGAACAACAGCCTGAAGTAGCTACCCGCTGTGTCGAAGAGGGCCATGATGTAGCTTCTCACGCTTATCGCTGGGTAGATCACCATGACTGGTCTGTTGAGAAGGAGAAGGAGTACATCAAGAAGGGAATAACCAGTCTGAAGAGCCTGACGGGATATGCACCTAAGGGATGGTACTACGGCCGTCCTTCACCGCACAGCCGCACTTTAATCCCCCAAGTCTACGAAGAAATGGGCGAAGAGCTGGTTTGGGCAAGCGACACATACGCGGACGACGTACCATACTGGATCGATCTTCCCACCGAGCGAGAAAAACCCAACCCCAAAGGTTGTCTGATGGTTCCGTACAGCTACGACTGTAATGACTTCAAGTTTCACGTCGTCACTGGCTTTCGCGACTCTACCAGTTTTTACACCCATCTCAAGAACGCTTTTGATGTGCTGTACGAAGAGGGCGAGGCGGGTGAACCTAAGATGATGACTATTGGCTTGCATTGCCGTATTATTGGAAGACCGGGACGGTTTAAGGCGTTGAAGGATTTTGTGGAGTATATTGCGCAGAAGGAGGGTGTTTGGGTTGCGACGAGGACGGAGATTGCTGAGGCTTTTAGGGAGCAGTTTCCTTACAAGAAGGGTGAGTTGGCATGATAGAATAGTCAAATAGACGAGTCAATAATCAGTTGCATTCCCTTGATCTACTTTGTTCTATTAGAATAGACCAAAGAGAAGCCACTAGCTTTGAGGACGAGAACGAAAATAATACATGTAGTTGGTGTTTCGTAGGTTCTTTCTGATGATTTAGATAACGCAAGACCATTCATTGCCCGCCAAAGTCCCAACATCTACTAAGGTCCAAGTGACCTTGCGACAAGTTCCAAACATCTTTGCAACCCTTCGCCGCCCCAGAAAACACATTAGAAGTGGAAAGATCTGAAGCACTAGGGTCTTCACCAAGCATCTCGTTCCACATGTGCCAGCCATGCCAACCACCAGGTGCTTCCTCATCAACTTCCATAAACGCTTCCTTGACCGCATCGGAGACAAGATCACGCATTGTGATATCATCCGCCTCATTGCTGTTCTGTAAGTTGGAGTTCGGCTGGTGAGATGATAATCCGGGACTGGCACTGAAGCTTGGCCGATCGAACTTGGTCTGCAAAGGAGGAGTTTGATGAGCACCCACTCCGGTATCACCAGATAGTCCACCAGGGCTCATGAGAGTCTTTAGAAGACTACCAGATAGCGCGTCAAATATATCACGGTACTTGACGGCACCAGCCCATTTCTCACCAAATACAGTAAGACTCTGAGAACATGCTTGCGTAGCTTCGACGACATGATAGCTGAAGAGACTCTTGTCCTTCCATATACAGTACATCAAAGTAAGTCCAGCGACGAAGCAGCTATGCAGTGAGATCATGGTGTATGTAAGAGTTCTTTGTTGGTTCAGTCTCTTGTATGCGATACAGACACATGCAGCTGATCGCGCTGTTGTGATGAACCGGGGATCAGTTGTGGTTAGAGAGGGAAGTAAGACCGTGAAGAGGGCCAAGACTGCTTTGTGATATTGGCTGTCGAATCGAGTTAGTGACTCAGGGTCAACAATAAGACCTCAGAATGGTGAGACCTACAGACTGTAAAAGTCACCAGCATCTTGGTTTGTACTCTCAGGATCATAAAGCCAAGTGATCTTGCCATTGTCTTTGGGTGACTGAGGCGTCGTCTGAATCCATCTGTCGAGATCCGCTCGCATGGACGCCATCTTCTGATCTAGCTTGACGCGTTCTTCGACTGGGCCAGAGAAAATATCTTTATCGACCCTGAAGACAGTACGGTGAATGCGGGACTGGATCTTTTCGAGCTTGATGATATGGATGAAAGGTTCGATGTTACACCACTCCACTGCATGATCATCACCTGGAGAAGATGCATGGGTCAAGTCCCAATATTCTCGTCCAGGGTTGGGCATCTAGCTTCACTCAGACATGCTTCTCTAGCAGCTGGTCAGGGTGACTTACCGAAACATTGATGTCTCTATCAGATATAGCAAACGCTCTACCAAGAACTACACTTGTTCCTCTATCAAGACAATAACACGACCAAAACGCTCGTCGACGAATCTCCAAATCTCTCGCTATATCTGCGCTTGGCGGTGGTCCTTGACGCTCACGATGCAAACCAAGTTCAATACATAGCGAAACCGCATAGCGGACTTGACTCCAAGCACCAGCTCCATACGGTGATCTCTGGCCATGAACAGCAAGTAACAAGAGGAACTGAACAGTAGCCAGGTTATGCTGCTCCAAGATGTAGTCCATCGGCTCAATCGCTGCCGGAAGGTGTTTCTCAGGATCGACTTGCGATGGCTTGCGAGTAAGCTGTTCAAAGCGTGCAGTGATGGCGTAGATGAGATGCATGATGCTTCTTTGGGTTATGGATAAAGTACCCTGCTGATACTGGAGCTCGAAAAGTTTAGTGTATTTCTTCCTGTCTAGGATGGGCCATCGGGTGTGCATTCGATCGAAGAATATGTCGAAGAGGTGGCGAGCTTCATCTGGGAATGGAAAGCCGTGGGATGGTTCATCCGGATGGAGGTGAAGGGCTGGAGCTAGACTGTCGAGATATGGGTCGACAGAGGGATTTAGTTGTCTTGGGAAATTGCTCGGGCGAGTAATGCCATTCCTAGAGTTGTGAAAGATAGATCGCTGTATCATTCGAGCAATGGCCGCTCCAGAGCTCGAACCAAGATATGATGGATCTGGAGTTGCTTCAGCTGTACCAGAGGCGCAGAGTGAGAGGTACGCGACGCCATCAATGATAGAATTGCGTTCATAGCCATCTAAGTCCTCTGATACAGAACCACGGTGGGATGATGAAGACTCAGGATAAGTATGTACATTGGCAGCATCATTGTCTTGCCCATCAACAACAGAAGACGGCGCAAGAGTCTCGAAGTGATCTTGGGCATGATCTGGCAGTCGAGCCTCAAGGAACGCGATACGCTCTTCAAGAGCATTGATGTATAGCGTCTTACCGCCTGGGTATTGCGGTCGGATTGTCCTCTCGTAGATACATGGAGTACCAACCCTTTCGCAGGACTTACACGTTGGATGCGAGCCATCGCACTAGGGTCTCATGTAAGTAGATCTTCTAGGGAGTGTGTAAGGCTGACTTACCCGCTGTTTACGTCTCTTGCATCGTTTGCAGGCCAGCGCTACGCGGCCTTTACGGCCTGCAGCAGTGTCGGACTGCCTTCCAATGGAACCCTGAAAGTATCAGTAACCGATCTGGATGGCATTGAGGGTTACTTAAAAGACCATCGAGACGTACTGGGAAGCGGTCTTCAGTGGTAGTTCCGTTGTCGTCCATTGTTCTCATGTTGTTTGTTCTGTATCATGATACGTCAACACCAATTCCAAGGCATCCCCCAAAAGTGATTGGTTTGTCAAATGACATATCACCAAACAGGATGATAGTGAACGACCCTAGAAGCTACCACTTCGTGAATCAGCCACTCTGTAGCTCCCATCCGCTGTGATGTCCTTGGTGACCGCAAAACCATGACATTGACTCACATGCAAAATACCCAGCTCACCCAGACAAACTTTCGGTTCAATGAAGCCGATCACAATGAACAATCACAATTCAGATAAGACCCAAGAAAAAGAGAATATTTCCCCAGACCCCAGAATCAGCACACGTTGTTTGCCTGTGGATCCGTTATCTTCGGGCAACCTTATCTATGCCCAGACCAAACTAGCCCCCTGTAGCGTTACATAGTGAACATCACCATTGATATCGAGCAACGATAACCCTCATTGGCTTCATTCCTTATCAGACTCTCCAATCGGACGGTCCAACCCCGCCTTTTATCACTGTGCTATATCCGGTGCGACTCAGGGACGACACCACTGGGACTGGAACGTGAGTAATCTTCGGGAGAAAAGTACCCGATGGAGTACTGATAGACGCTGCGAAGCCTTGGGAGAGGAGATTGGAGATCATGATGTAAGGCTGGATATTAGATATGAATGAACAAGATCCCAATTGTGTACCTGATTGAAGTGACATTGCTCGACAGCTTGAGAGACTGAGGCATCACGGACAAAGAAACGAAGGTATCTCAATCATGGTGAACATCCCATCTAGGAGCGAGCTCACAGCTCCCTTTCGATCGAAAGAAGCTTTCGTCAATCTTGTCAAGACATCTGACACGGCAGATGGTCAGAGGAGAGTTGGTAATGAGCGATGGTCGAATAAAGATCTCGAGCCTACGCCCCCAGAGCATCGAAACTGGACATGGTAAGTAAAAAGCCCGCCGAAGAGAGCATTGTGTGGTGTACTGATTGATACAGGTATAACTTGCCGCTGTACTGGTTTTCCAACCAGTTTAGCCTTACGGGATGGAACACTGGGTCATCGCTCATTGCCGTTGGATTGGTAAGCTTTACTCGTGTTTCGCCATGATCCGTGGGAAGCTGACTTAGGCAACAGACCTGGCAGCAATCGTTCGTCTCGTGTGTTCTGGGCGCATTGCTCGCATCGCTGGTCGTCATCTGCATGGCCAGACCTGGAGTCCAGTACCATATTGGTTTGTAAGTAACAGGAAATCTTTCATCGTCTACCTATACTAATCCAACACCTAGTCCCGTCCTCGCTCGATCCAGCATGGGAATGTACGGTGCATACTTCTTCATCTTCATCCGAGCCATCGTCTGCATCGTTTGGTACGGGTACGTATCCCCCCTACAAAACACACGCCATCATCAATGCTAACAAGAACACAGAATCCAGACCTTTTACGGCGGATCGATTCTCTCAGTAATGCTACGCTGCGTCTTCGGCAGCTCCTGGCAAAACTTCACCAACACCCTTAGCGAAGGCGCCGATATCTCCTCAAAAGTCCTTCTGGCTTTCTTCCTCGTTTGGCTCATGCAGTTCCCATTCGTACGTATCCCCCACAAACTCTTCACTAATAAGCAATGCTAATGTTTGCAGATGTGGGTTCACCCGAGAAATATCCACTACGTCTTTACAGTAAAAGGTTTCACCATGCCCATCGCCGCATTCGCCATCTTCGGATGGTGCATGGCCAACGGTGGTGGCTTGAACGGCATGAACATGGCGTCCAAAGAAGCCGAGGCAGCTGCGTCTACGACTCCCCTTGGATGGAGTATCATGTCTGGTATCAACGTCATCATGGGTGGATTATCGCCCATGTTGGTTAATCAGCCTGATCTGGCGAGATATTGCCAAAAGACTCGTGATGCAGGTCCTCTACAGGGCGTTAGCGTCTTTGTGTCTTCTGTCATAGTCTTCTTCCTCGGTCTTGCGTCGACGGCGTCTATGCAGACTGTTTATGGAGAGGCGTACTGGAATATCTGGGATTTGCTCGACTCTATACTCGATCATCATTGGAATGCGGGCGCCCGTGCGGGAGTCTTCTTCCTGGCGCTCGCTTTTCTGTTGGGAGTCTTTGCTACCAACTTTGGCGCCAACTCGATTCCTTTCGGGTCTGATATGACGGGTCTCTTCCCGAGATGGCTCACTATCCGAAGAGGGCAGATTGTCTGTGCTATCCTGGGAATTTGTGTTGTTCCTTGGAAGCTTATGGCCAACGCGCAAGCTTTCTTGTCATTCCTTGGTAGTTACAACATCTTCATGGCGCCTCTGTGCGCTGTCATTATCGTCGACTACTTCTACGTCCGGAAAGGCAACATCCACGTCCCATCTTGCTACGACGGAAGCAAGCATGGTCTCTACCATTTCTGGTCCGGCGTCAATTGGGTTGGCTGCCTTGCATGGATTGGAGGAACTACCATGGGCCTGCCTGGTCTTGTTGGACAATACCAGCCCCATCTACTTTCCGATGCTTCACGCTACATGTACATGATGGGCTGGCTTCTGACATTCGTCACTGCTGGAGTAGTCTACACTTTCGGCGTCCAGTTTGTCAATATTCGTGTCTTCCCTGCTGGTCGCGCTACGGCTAAAACATGGGAGTGGCTGGCTAAGGATGGTAGGGAAGGCTTTTATGAGGATGAGAGGGAGGGACAGGTCATCTATGCTCAGGCATCGACTTCTGCGGACAAGACCGTCGGGGAGGTGAATGCAAAGGCAGATGATTCGTCGCTGTAAACAACGGAATGGACATAAATTGTAAATGATGGATATATTCACATGCCTTCGTTAATAGTACCCGATAGCTAGTATTCGTAATGGTTCTCACACTCTTCCGAGTAACTTGAGCTTGATCCCGATGCTGAGTTGACCACGTGAATCATGTCTTTACCTGTTAAGCGCTTCCTAAAGTAAAGTGTTTAGAGCTAGCTGTATCTTCCAACTCGGACTCTGTGTCTGCCAGGAAGCTTCATCGAGTTTTACCGTCTAAGCAAAAGTTCACGGCAAGCGTTAAGAAGAGTTCCCGTCCCGTCAAGCTTATCTCCGTCGGCCAAGTTCGTCCGCCGGACCCACCTCTCCGCATCGGATGCAAATATACCGACCGATGATAAGCTGATAAAACCAGTAAGCCGATCGGAAGCCGGTCCCGGGAACAATTACGTCTTTGAGGCATTATGTCATCGTCCATAAGAGCAGCAGCTTCGTGAGATCGTCTTCGACCGTCTAAATTATTCTGCAACGTATAGAGCTGTTTAAAAATCATCGCCATGCTAGTTCAGCCGTATCAACTCTCGGCAACTGATGTAGCCGCCAAGATCCGAGATGGCCAGCTCACGGTTGAGGAGTATGCGCGGTCACTCCTGTCACGCATCAAAGAGCGAGATCCTATTGTGAAAGCATGGGCTTATATAAATCCTGATCAAGTGCTTGAACAAGCTCGGAAATTGGATGCTGTGCCCAAAGAAGAACGGGGACCTTTACATGGTGTTGCGATTGCTGTCAAGGATGTCATCTACACGAAGGGTAAGTCAGCCAAAGGAAACCAGGCAGAATATTAATTTGCTAACGGTGGTATCAGATATGCCAACGCAGTTCAACTCACCCATCTACAAAGACGATGCCCCCCAAGTTGACGCAGCCAGCATCATCATCCTCCGCAAAGCCGGCGCGCTCATCCTAGGCAAGACGACCACAACTGAATTCGCAGCTACTACCCAAGGACCTCAAACAACAAACCCGCACGATAGTTCCCGTACACCTGGAGGGTCATCGTCAGGATCTGGAGCAGTCGTAGCAGACTTCCAAGCCCCCATCAGTCTCGGAACACAGACTGGAGGAAGTACCATCCGCCCAGCATCTTTCAACGGTATCTACGGATTTAAACCAACATGGAATTCAATCTCGAGGGAAGGGCAGAAAGTACTCTCGTTGATTCTTGATACGCTTGGCATTTATGCGAGAACTGTGGAGGATCTGAACTTACTCGCTGATGTATTCGCGTTGGAAGATGATGAGTCGCCCAATCAAGAGTATTCCATAAAAAACGGGAAGTTTGCGATATGCAAAACAATGGTCTGGCCCCAAGCTGGCCCCGGTCTTATCAAGGCAATGGATAAAGCCGTCGAACTCCTTCGATCAAGCGGCGCCACAGTTGACGAGATCGAGTTTCCCGAACATCTGCAAGACTTACCGAAATGGCACTCCATTGTCTTCAACACTGATGGAAGAACAGCCTTTCTTCCAGAGTATAGTGTTGATAAGACTCAAATTGCAGATCAATTAGTTGGACATGTTGAGAACCGTCTCAAGATTTCTAGAGCCGCGCAGATTAAGGCTTTTGATGACATTGCAGCGGCGAGACCTGTTGTGGATGATATGTTGGCGAAGCATGATGCTGTGTTGGTGCCGAGTGTACCGGATGAGGCGCCGAAGGGTATTGAAGCTACTGGAAGTGCTGCATTCAATCTGATATGGACGGTAAGTGACCGGTACCTATGGATATCGCTGAGAAGTGAGAATTACAACTAACCTTGCTCTTATAGGCGCTGCATAATCCCGTCATCAACATCCCCGGATTTGCTGGACAGAACGGAATGCCGATTGGTCTATCCCTCGTTGCACCTAGGTATCATGATAGAAAGCTTCTGGTAGTGAGCCAAGCCGTAGGCATGCTCTTCGAGGCTTCAGGCGGATGGAAGTCAAAGATAGTTTAGACTCAACATAAACAATTCATCGTTCAAATCGTAACTCAATTGACGTGATATCATACATGCTCTAACAAACGCCATAACTATTTAACCTCACAAGTAATAACAAACCCGTCCCTCAAAAAGCCTTCTCGCCGTTCGCGAAACAGCACAACTCTCAATCCCATCCTCCCCATTCTTCTTAACAAGAACAGGAATCGTTCCCTTACTATGCTCAATGATTATCTGTCTTGTATTGGGAGTATCTTTCCTCTCTCCCTGCATATCAGGCGATGGTGTGCGCTCAGGCGTAGGAGGTCCATCGGTAATAGGTGTAGCTGATAGATCTGCAGCGATAGTACCCTGGATACTGACCGCTGATCCTAGACAGACAGCACCAGTGAGCTGGAGTGTTGGATGGGGAAGACCCATGGAGTAGGACTGCACGTAAATATCGGGAGTCTTTGCGTTGGCACGGTGCGTTGGTGATGAGAGGAGTGCAATCTTAGGTGTACCGCGGGTTAGACCAGCGACTTTTGTGCTCGTTGCCAGACCCATATCTACAGCGCCTTGACATCGAATTGCTTCGACTAAAGCGTGTTGTGTCTCTGGTGCAGCATTGGCGCCAAGGATAGTTGTGAAGTCTGCTGCGCTGATCATGACGAACGGATTGGCAGCGTCGATGAGAGTGGCGCGGATCTGAAAAGGTGCCATATCGGGTAGTAATGATGTAGGGTCGACGTGAAGCCACTGCTGCTTCTGACCAGAGGGGAACAAGCTTCCCGCCATGCTACCGGCGGGATCGACGAAGGAGCACTTGACTTCACTGCCAGGTGATTTAACACCAGGAATGATAAAGTCGCCATCTTCCTTGAAGTCACCGTTACGATCCAACTCAACAGTCTCGACAATGATTCTGCTCGTGTTGGTGTTGAAGATCCTAACATCAATCTCCGTCTGTCCCGGCTTCGGCGTAACAAGCCTCTCCTGAACAGCAAAAGGTCCAACACCCGAACTCATATTTCCACAATTTCCTGAGAAATCCACCGATTCTTTGCCAACAGCGACTTGCACAAAAGTAAAGTCAACATCAGCATCTTCACGGTTCGACAGTGAAATCACAGCAACCTTTGAGGTAGTAGATGAACCGCCGCCGACGCCGTCAACCTGCTTAGCATCGTTGTTTCGCGAACCCAATGCTGAGATGAGATGTGGACCCCATTCGGATTCCTTCTCGGGGAGGTCTTTCCGATGGATGAAGAGGCCCTTTGATGTTCCGGCGCGCATTAGCACGCAGGAGAGGGCGTGGCGGGTAGGGTAGTGCTCCTGGGGAGTTTCGATTTCGATAGCCATTTTGAAGTGATTTGTGAATTACGTACTCAGAATTGGGAGGGTAACGAAATGGCAAGAGTTAAATAACTCGTGGTTTCGCCATGGAAATGCCATTTTTGCCCGTAATGTAATTGAGCTCGGCATCGCCAATGCCGGGGAATAACACTCCGAGTGATTCTAGCAGGGAAGAAAAACTGGAGATGCCATGGGAGACGAGTTCTTGGCCTCCCGTCTGCCCCATAGAAACATCCCGTCTCGCAAAAAGTGTCCCGCGGGAACAAAAATCAGTGGGAAGAGTGGCAACTCTCATCTCCCCATGAATTGAAACTCACCCGTACTCGACCCATTAAACCCGAAAATCGGATCCTCCATAAACGCAGCATCCTGATTCGCCGGCCAGAAACTCGTCTGCTGCCATGAATTCCCACCCTCAATGTCCCCAGCCCCAGGCACGGGAGGAGTCGCAAAACTGTTCAAGCCTCCCGCGGGAAAGCCCTGGGGGAAGTAAACAGGCTGTTGACCCGTCGATGTGTGGAGATAGTGCTCCCCGTCGACCTGAGGTATTTTCTGAGTGTATTGGCCGTACATGGTTGGCTCGTTGCTGCCGTTGAAGTCCCCCTCGCGCAGGAAGCTCTGTATGATGCCATCGATGTTGATCCAGTCTGAACCCGGTGACGGCACCGCGCTACCGCTCAGTTCAACTGGTTGCATTTCCTGATTCGGAGATGTTTCCGTCTGTGCGTTCCCTGTATTCTCCAAGCCTTCATACCCAATCTGCGCTTGTACCCGCTGCTGCTGCTGCTGAGGCTGCTGATCACGCGACTTAGTCGCTGGTTCAGCCTCGAGGGCGTCATCAGGTAAATCATCAACCACAACGCCGTATTTACTCATGAGCCTGTGGATAATAACAGCGGCTTTTTGCACTGCGGAATTAGTCTCTTGGTTTTCTTTGAACACGGCGAGACATGTCATGAGGTTGACGTAGGCAGCGGAGCCTTTGCCGTTTTTGGCGGCGATGCGGCAGTGGATTGTCGCGGCGACGTAGGTTGCGTAGGAGATTAGGTAGGGGGCGCGACGGACGGAGAAGGCGCGGTGGTAGGCGCGTAGAAGACTGCAGATGCTGGAGGCGGCGGCTGAGCATTTAATTACTGAGTCGACGGAGATGGAGCGGAATGTGTTATAGAGATGACCGTCTGCAACGAAGGGGCGATGGAGGAGAATGACGAGGACGTGGTACATGGCACTAGAATGTCAGTATTGAAGTAAAGTTCTCGCAATTGAAGACTTACTGAAGACTGAGAACATGAGGTGGAGGAACTGTAGCATCAGGTGCATTCGCAACCTCAGGCTTGAGATGATCTGGTAAAGCGGTATGCCAATCACGTAACTTCTTCTGTAACTTATCCAACACTTTCGACAGCTCAGCAGGACTCTGATCTGTTGTTCGAACTGTGTATATGGTGCTCATGACATCGCTCATGACGATGGACAACTTGCAGAGCGCAGTGAAGGTTGAGATGCTGTAGGCGGGAGAACCAGCGTAGTTATTCTTTGACGTTGAGTACGCAAAAGGTTGCCAGAATTCGAGCTCAGAATATGTATCGATGAACTTTATCGGAACCATGGCGTCGTTTTCTTTGAGGGTGACGGGACGGCCTTGATACAGACTCTGAATCTTATCGACCACTATTCATGTTAGTATTTGTTGGTAGCCAAGTTGGGGGTACATACCGAAAGCTCCCCAGAAAACACGCCGTCGTATCTCAAGATCCTCATCAGAGAACTGATGCGAATTGGTCAAGTCAACATGCAGCCCCAAATCAATAAGCATCCGAAACGCCAGCCCAGCATACAACCACGCCGCACTCCTCTCATCACCCAGCGCAAACAGCGAATTTGTCATGACAAGCAGCGCCTGAATCGTCGTGATATCGCTCCTATCCAACGACCCTCCCACCAACTCCCTAACCCTCTCACGATACCGCCATCCCGCAGTCCTAACATCATTAACGTCCTTGCGTACTTCAAGTCTTGGACTAAACTTTGATGAACCAAAGTATATGGCGTTGAGGAGCAGCTTGGAGAAGTATGGTCCGCCGCATGCCATGTCCCGCATGAAGGCGGGACGGTACGTGATAAGGAATGAGTGGTGTTGGCGGTTCCAGTGTAGTGAGAGGAGATGCATCCCCAGGTCGGGATCAACGCCGTCAAAGTCAAGCTGCCCCTTAGCGAAATGGATCTCCTCCAGTTGCCCTATCTCACACACATTAGTTCACACACCGCTTAACAAAAACTACAAGCATAAGTATAAAGTAAAGTGAGTACCCACGCTGCTTAGCTGCCTCAGCGATAAGACCACGCTCTACCCAATGATCCGGCATCCTAGGCTGCACCTCCTGCTCAACAGGTCTCTCCTGCGCATTATCCTCAAACAAGGCGCTCGTGCGTCCATGATACGTCGATTCACCGTTCGCAAGGACAACGACTCTCGCGACGCCTGAATCCATGGGCCGCGGTGAAGGATCCCACGATTGATGGCGAGGTTGTACTCCATCGCGTGTTGTTACTGCTCCCTGCTGACTACTACTCGCTGCTTCACTGTCGCCGTTTGACGAGGCTGCGGGGGCGCTGGTCTGACGAGCGGGTGATTCCGTGCGTGCTTTGACGCTACGGGTCTTTGTGCGCTGATGGCGCTGGCGGCCTGCTGCTTTGGTGACATCGGGGACGGGCTCGTAGACGCAGTCTTTCTCGTATGTCTGGCAGTTGATACACTTTGGCTTCTGCCCGTTACACTTGATCTAGGGTTGCTGTATTAGTCCCGCGGGAACTCACTCGCCTAGGTGAGGGGAGACTGGGGTAGGGGAGGGGTAAGCAGGTCTCACTTTTCTTTTGCGGCAGAATGTGCATGCTTCTGTGGCACGCCTGCGGACGCGGGCAGGCGTGGACTCTGCGGGCATTGTAACTGTGCTTTGCGTGGGAAGAAAAAAGGGAAAAATTGTGAGGGACGGGAAGAGACGGGAAGAAAGCTGAGCTGATCAATTCCACCCGGATCCACTGTTGATCCGCGGGTCGTAAGCCCCAAAGGGCAAAGCGTTGAATTATCTTCGTTTTCTTCCCTTCACTCTCAGTTACGTTTACCCGTGAGCCTCATCCCGTGGCTGCATGCTCGGTCAAGTCTGCTATAGTTAAACTGCGACTATCCTTTAAATGTTAGTAGATGCTGTTTTATTTGTTGGTTCGCTATTTATTTACTTCTCCCCGTTTGTCATCAGTGCCAAGTCTTGACCGTTTCTTCTCACCTGGATTCACCAAGTTACCCCAAAAATGGACGCCATCGCTACGACACAATCTATCGCTAAGCCTGCACTGCCCAAGCAGGCTGTAGCGCAAACAGCGCCTGTGCAGAAGAAGAAGATCACTCCTGGTATTTCACTTGCTGCTGGTGCTGTTGCGGGTGGTGTTGAAGCCACAATCACAGTGAGTCTCATTTGCCGCTCGGCAGTAGAGAATTGAGTGTTAACGGGATTAGTACCCCTTTGAGTGGGCAAAGACAGTAGCCCAGCTCAGCGCCCGCCAAGCACCCGCTGGAGCAGTCGTCTCCAAATCTCCATTTGCCGTCATCGGCCAAACAGTTCGTTCAGATGGCATCCGCGCAATTTACACTGGATGCTCTTCATTAATTGTCGTGAGTATCTCTTTTTAAACCAGTTGACAGATTTGATCTAATAATATCAGGGAACTGCTGCCAAGGCTGGTGTTCGCTTCCTCTCTTTTGATACTGTAAAGGCTCAATTAGCAGATGCAAATGGGAAGCACTCAGCGGGATCAAATATCCTCGCTGGTATGATTGCCGGTGCTGTTGAGAGTGTAACTGTCGTTACACCCACAGAACGAATCAAGACTGCTCTGTAAGTCTCCCATCTTCTGCTCAATGAAAAGTTGTGTACTAACAAGCAACAGCATTGATGACGCTCGCTCAGGGAACAAACGTCTCAACGGCGGCTTCCACGCCCTGCGCACAATAGCCGTTGAGCGCGGCGTCCGTGAAATCTACCGTGGTCTCATGTCCACCACCCTCAAGCAATCAGCCACATCCGGAGTCCGCATGGGTTCCTACAACATCCTAAAAGACACCTTCAAGTCCGACGGCAAGAACCCCTTCATGACATTCGGCATCGGCGCAATTGCGGGTGTTATCACTGTCTACGCTACACAGCCGTTTGATACCATCAAGACGAGATCGCAGTCTGCCAAGGGTATTGGTATGGGCGAGGCTGTGCAGCAGGTTCTGCGTGATGGAGGCGTGAGAGCGTTTTGGAGCGGAAGTACTATGCGGTTGGGACGGTTGATTCTTAGTGGTGGTATTGTCTTCACGGCGTATGAGAATATTGCGGGCTTGTTGATGGGGATGAAGAAGTAGAGTGCATTAGGAGTGCTTTGTGTTTTTGGATCTCATTTACGGGAAGTTCGGGTCGGAGTATTAACTTATGGCATTAAAACGATTTCATGTATCATTCATAGACGATTTTCCAACATTCTATATCCATCTCAAACCATGATTTCTGTTTAAATTCTGGAATGCGATTCTTAACGTACATATTGATCCGGCTGCAACAAGAACCCAACCGATACGACATCACTCTGCAATCATTTCTCTCCGTATCTTATCGTATACCGTAATCTATACCTATCAGATCCATCGTACAAGCTTAAACATAACCGTAAACTCATGCCGATCTCGCCGAGGCATTTCCGGGTCCTCAACGGCGATCGTCACAAACATGTCATGCCAGACCGTCTCTACCCCAGACCAATCTATCCCAACACTCGGACTTCCCCGCACCCTTTCGCCTACCGAAAACTTGGTCCGGGAAACTGGTGTCACTTGACTGCAACGCAACGCCCAGGGTTCATCGGCCTTCCCCAACTTCAGCCCAACCCCAGGCATCCTTAACCGACGATATTTCCCTCTCCATTCCCCCGTGGGGGAGAAGAGTCACCGGGAAGGCCTTGGCAAAGCAGATTCCCGCGGGAACAAATGGCATCCTCGCTAGAGAGTGCGTTTCCCCCGCAAAGCAGATTCGAGACCGTAGTTACTGGGGTTCTCCGCGTCTTGCCAAGACTAAGTTAAGGTTATGCGTAACCTTAATGGGGATAACGCTACGAAGGGGGGGCGATGAATTTTCCCAGTTCCGCACGGCGGCTGACTCGCCATTCACCCAATCTTGCTCGCTTCTTGTTCTCAGATTGAGCAAACAAACACGACGAGAATCCTGCCAAGCTGTGTATAAAAGTCTTGGGAGATCCTACCCCAGATTTTCTCTTCTTGCCCAGACTCATCATCACTTCTTGGTTCTCCAGTCCAGTTCCACCCAGTTACCCACCAGCCAAGAGTTGCCCAGCATGACTGTTTCGCAGAATAACGAGACCGCCTCTCACAATGAGGACCGCTTCGATGAGAAGGCAGAGGTCGCGGCTGTTGAGAACGCCATCTCTTCGCCTGTCGGACATATTCCCCCCATTGAGATCCAAGCTCGCTTTCCGCTCCTGCGGGATCTCTCGCAGACGCAGATGGATGCGTTGAACAAAAAGGTTCGCAGCAAGGTTGATTGGCATATGATGCCTTGTGTCACCCTCATGTTCTTGATGAAGTAAGTCAACCATATCCAAGACAGCCAAGATGGCCAAGACTAACGGTGAGCTTAGCTACCTCGATCGCATCAACGTCTCAAACGCTCGACTCGCTGGTCTGCAGGACGATCTTGGCATGACTGATACCGTTTGGAACGCGGGTATTTCGACGTTCTACGTCGGTTACCTCATTGGTCAATTGCCCGGTAATCTCCTCATGGCCAAGACGAACCCCAAGTTCTTCCTGCCTACCATCATGCTCATGTGGAGTGCGGGTACAATCTGCATGCCTGCTATGACTAATGGTGTTGGCTTCTGTGTCGTTCGCTTCTTCATTGGATTGATGGAGGCTCCGTTCTTCCCTGGTCTGACGCTCATGACTTCCTCTTGGTACACCAAAGAGGAATCACCGTTCCGCATGGCTATCTGGCACGCTGGCAACACCATCTCTAACATTATCTCTGGTTTCTTGGCTGCGGGTATTCTTGAGCATATGGATGGTGTTGCTGGCATGCACGCTTGGCAATGGTTCTTCCTCATTGAGGGTATCGTCTCCATTATCGTTGCTGTCATCTCTTTCTTCGTTCTCCCCTCTTGGCCCAACGACACCAAGTTCCTCGACGAGCAAGAGCGTGAGATGGCTCAGTACCGAATTCTCGTTTCCAACGGCGGTATCGATGAGAAGGTTGGTGGTACTTGGGATGGTGTTCGTGATGCTGTCAGGGATCCCTTCACCTGGTACTTCTGCCTCATGCACTTTGCCCTCGTCACTGCTCAGAGCTTCAAGGATTTCTTGCCTTCTGTAAGTACACCCAAGCTACCATTTCTGTGCCCTACTAACATCTTCAGATCATGAACACCTTTGGCTTCAACAAGATGACCACCTACCTCATCCAGGCTCCTCCCTACGCCCTCGCTTACATCTCTGCCTGTCTCATCGCCTGGTCATGCGGCCACTTTATGGAATCAACATACCACGTCGTCATCCCCATCATCATCTCAGCAGCTGGTTGCGGTATCCTAATCGGCACCATCAATGTCGCAGCTCGATACGTCGGTATCATCCTCCTCGTCTGCGGTACCTACAACGGTCTCAACTTGCAGCTCTCCTGGGAAACCACCGTCGTCCCGGCTCCTCGTGCCAAGAAGGCCGCTCTTATTGCCATCGCCAACTGCATCAGTCAAGTCAGCCATTGGTTCAGCCCTTACTTCTACCCCCGAAGCCAGGAGCCTTTCTACCGCATGGCTGGTGGCCTTCTCCTTCTTGGCTGTGCTTTGACTGTTCTCTCGGCTTTCCTTGTGCGATGGAGGGCTCAGAAGCTTAACAAGAAGCTTGATGAGCAGGAGGGATGGACTCCTAACTCTGGTGTCGAGCGTGGCTGGAGATACAAGTACTAAGTGTGATATAAAGACGTTGGCGATTATGGACTGGTGTGATGGACTGGTGTCTGGATTGAGAAGCGATTTGGAAAGAAACATGAGTTGGTGTTTATCCTTATGATTCATCGTTACGAGTAATGAATATGTTAGCGCTTCATTTTACACTGGTTGCCAACTGTGATTTCATTGTGTTCCTCATTCGCATTGGCTTTGCAAGCATTGGTAATGTGGATATGATACATACAATTAACGCTCTTCATACTGACGCACCTCAACTGTTCGAAGAATATGCGAGCCATCCAGGCTTGCTCCGTGTCCCCCATTCCCATCTTGAATGCTACCGGTACTTCCCTCAGCAGTACCATCACCCGCACGAACGTTAGTGGTAACGTACGACTTGCCATTCGGTATGAGAATATTCTCATCACTTCCCAGATCCTCATTATAGTGAACACTCTCTGGTGTATGCCCCGTGTTTCGCGATCGCTGTTTGGATGAACTCATCATCTCAAATTGTGACCTTGAGTAATTGGACGAATAGCCTGGCTTGTCTTTGTGCAGGATGGACTTCCATAACATTGGCATGAATGGGAAGCACGCGCAGACGACTCCAATACCACACTCAGCGATTCTAATTCTAGTTAGTGGCATCTGGCTGCTGGGCTTGAAGTGACTCACCCAGTCAAGTTGATTTGCAGAAAGACGTAGGTCTGATCCGGGCTTTGCCCATTACGGATAATGAATACTAGCCGAACAAGGCTAAAGATGCAAGCAATGCCTCCGACTCCAAAGATAGCGACGATCTTGAGTTTTGCGATAAGTCCAACTTGGAGTTTCTTGGTGAGAGGACAGGGTAGAAGAAGGACAACGATATCGCTGAGAAGACTAATGATGTTATCGACGAGAATGAGAACTCGTTGATTGAAGCATTCGCCATCGGTTGTAGCGCCCCAGAACATTGAGATCGGACGACAGATAAACATCTTGAGGAATAACATGGCGATGTAGTAGACGCCCATGACCCCGAGGAAGCCGTATATCCATTTGACGTAGGTCTTGTAAGGGGCAAAGATGCTAGCGAGGAATAGAAGAATGGCTGCTTTGATGGCAAAGACTGTTGGGCCGTAGTTGACCATGGTCGCGTAGACCGTCTGTGACAAGCTTAGCCCACGGTTGGGTTGAGACACAAGGAAGAGACGTACCTGGTTATACTGTGTTATGAGATGATCTGGGACATCCCATTGGTGGAGGCCACCACCGTATCTTAGCACTATGATTGTTAGCTCAATGTTTGACCACGGGCGATACGTACTGACTCAACAAACACATAGTGCAGTATCCCATGAAGCCAATCTGACCGCAAGTTAGTAACACATAGTGCACCGGCGTGCAGTTAACAGAGGACATACATATCCAATGACACAAGCAACTAGTAATCTAGGTTAGCAAGGGCAACGACGTTGTAATAAAGACCGACGTACTATCATCTAGCCGAAGCCTCATCGCCAATCTGTACCGGGCCCACAATCGCAGAAAAACGAAGACCGTACATACAGACATTGCAATCGTATTGGAAGCAATGCAGATGTAGTACAATTCTCGATTCGGATTGTCAAAGTTGGACTCCTTGCCTGGAGGCGGTTCCATCGCTGGTTTGGTCATGTTGACTGCAAAAGCCTCGATGCTTTGAAGAGCGTCCAGAATCGTCGAGTTGCAGAACCTAGAAAGAAACTCAAAAACAATGGATGGCAGACACAGCATGTGAGGGCCATATGTACCCATTGTAGGCACCAGATGCAGGTAATAGGAGCTACGACATGGCGGCGAATCCTCCGTTCAGTGATCATCCGCAGCTGACAGTGGGACCAGTCAAATTTCTCATGCCTAGGATCTTGAGGCAATGGTTGTAATGGGCACAGACAATATGATCAGTTACTGATTTCACGTGGACTCGGACGAGTGATGGACCGGTATGAGCAGAACCCCTGAGAATGGCCCATTGTTCCTGTCGCATGCATATAAGGTCATGGAAGAAACTTTCTCGCCTGCTACCGAGATCCGTACCCGTCCAAGTCAAACAACAGGATCGGATTTCCGCCGAGAGACACTGATATCAGATTCGAAAGCTTCCGGGAAGAATACGATTGGTTTGCCACGATCATAACATCAGATATTAATCTTCAGCACTCGGTGGGGGTTTCATTGTGAGACAAGGTCCCTTTGGCAAGCGATGTTGCATGACTGCCGCTGATCACTCAGAGAGAAGAGTCAACAACCCATATCACAAAACCGCATATCCTGCATAAAGTTGTGAACGATGCCGAAATTAGACCACTCAAACTGACTCGGCACTCAAGATAGAAAAGATCGCCTTGTCATATGCATGTTGGTCGTCCCGTCGTTACATCGCTTCCGTACTCGGCCCATTTTTGTCGATCACCGTTGCCGGTTTAATTCCCCGGGCCGTCTTCTCTTTTCTCGGTTACGAGAGAATTTGGTACAGAATCCTTGCAGTCACATGTAATTACTGATTGAGTGGCTGTCGCGTAAAGAAGCTGTCAAGGAAGGGTGGAAAAAGCAACGATAATGATACGATTTTATTCCCTTGTTTAAGGTATCATCTAGCGATGAGGTATGGCATGTGAATGTAGAGGTCGCCTAGAAGATTGCTTGTGCATTTGGTGGCGAGGATATCCCGCCTTTCATGTTAAACGGCGAAGATGACATGAAGAATGTCCAGCGGCTCAATTTCTTGCATGTCTCAGCCAACCTCTCCAGATCAAACAATTCACCTGTACTTATTAGCCCTGAACCTCTGCGTAGAAGCGACTCACCAATCGGCATGCCCCATCCAGCCAACATATACTCATGCATCAAAACACCCCCCTCACTCGGCGGATATACCTGCACCCATCAGTCCCTGACATATCATTAATCAGATAACTTACCTCCCAGCTGATAGCATCTCCCGCCACAGCTGCAAAGCCCGTGTTCCATATCCACTTAAGCACATCCATTGTTCCTTCGACACCTGCGTGTTGAGGACTTGTCGTAGCAGCGTATGCCTTCTTGGCGTCTACGTCCATGGCATGCTCCCATTCCTTGATTACGCCGATTCTAACAAGAAGGATATCGCCACGTTGGAAAGTGATGTTGCATTCTTTGGCGATCTGGTGGATGTCGCTGAGTTTGATGGTGTGTAGCGAGAAGGTTGAGTAGGTGATGCCGTTCTTTTCAGCCCATGATGCGTAGTCAATCAGAACCCCGCGACCTGTAATACATATCAGACATGAAACGGACTTTGGAGTCTGACTGACCTGTTATCCCTTCCTGAGCCCAATGATGAATACCAATCCGATCATTCTCCCTATCCAAAATCTCCTCCTTCGTCGTCCCCCCATAAAACACCCTCTCTTCACTCCCCTCCTCCCTCGGCGTAGAAAAATGTCTCAAACCATCCCACTGACTACTCTGCTCTAACCTCTCGTCAACACAATTCCAAAAACATCTTCAACACAGTACCCACGTGGATTCATAACATAAATATCATCAAAAGCAACACCACCCAGAAGCGGCACCATCTTAAGCTCGCACGGCTGCCGGTTAAAGCACGCAAACTCAAGCTTATTTAGATCCCAACCGAGATTGACGCGGATCCCAGTCTTGATCTGTGTCTGTGCGGCTGAAGCCACCCGCTCTGGCGTCAGTAGGACGAGACGGCCTAAGCCTTCTTCTCGACTGCCTGGTTGGCCTACCCAGACGCGTTTGGGGTCGGGGAGTTCGTCCCATTGCTTTTCCATGATTGAGGGGTCCATTTTGGAAGATTTAGAGTGATTGATGTGGGAGGTTTGCAGTAGAGAAGCTTGTTTATAGCGTTGCGATGGTGTACCCCTCGTGCCAAAGAGCTGCACGTTCCAATGGTCCGAGGTTTTCGAGACAAGGATCGGTTGACGGATTGCTTGGTGTTGCAATTGTATGTTTCTCAGTTACATCCGAGTGGGTAATAATATGCAGACCTGTCACAACAGGTAAACCACGCTGTCAATCCCTGTAGGCCCGTCGAAACCGGCACGTCTCTTCCATCTCCCGGTGATCTGCGTGGGCTGGGGTTACACTAGGAATGTGACTGTCAAAAGACCACGCCGATCGTAGTTCTTCCCTCTCGTCTCAGCTTAATTGACTTTCTCTTTTCTTCTTTCTCATTTCTTTTTTTCGCTCCCGTATCTTGTCGAATTGGTACACACCGCGAGAATGCCGCAGACTGGGAATCAGACGAGCTTGTACAACAAGCTAGTCATTACTTTTGTCGCAATTGGCGGCACTGTAAGATTTTCCCCTCGTATTAATTAACGTTTAATTACCAGTGCGACATACTTACGTTAACACACAGACGTACGGATATGCAGCGTCCATCATCGGAAGCACAATCGGCCAACCGGGCTGGTACCAGTTCTTTAATCTTCCTGCTGATGGCGAGCCGGGCTACGATACTATAACGACGCCGGCGATCGCGACAGCCAATGGACTGTTTTCTGCTGGTGGTGCGTTTGCGTGTTTGGTGCTCATGTGGGCTTGTGATTATTATGGGAGGTTGAGGAGTATTCAGTTTGGATGCGCTTTGGGGATTCTTGGTGGTGTTCTTCAGTGCGCTGCGCAGAACCTTGCGTGAGTACCCGCTCTATTGAACGCTGTCGCAGGTCGAAGCTAATGGTGTTGTAGTATGTTCCAGGCTGGACGATGGATCATGGGAATGTGCGTTGGTCTGATGGCTACCGTGACACCAATGTATCTCTCCGAGATGTCCAGTCCCCTCGCACGTGGCTGGCTTGTCGGCCATCACGCCATCTTTCTCGTCTTCGGATACATGTTGTCCTCATGGATTGGCTTCGCAGTCTACTTCTCCAAGAACCTTGAGTTCGGCTGGCGCTTCCCTTTGGCCTTTCAAGTCTTCCCCCCTCTGGTCTTGCTTCTTGGTTCACCTTGGATCCCTCGTTCACCAAGATGGCTTATGTCCAAAGGCCACCGTGAAGAAGCGTGGTCTGTTCTCGTTCGTCTTCGCAGGTCGGTCAATGACCCCGAGGATCTGGTTGCCAAGGAGGAGTACTACCAGATTGAGAAACAGCTTGAGCTTGATGCTAAGAAGCTTCAGGCTTATGGGGGGAATCCATGGAGGGCTGTGGTCCAGAAGAAGAGCTATCGCAAGCGTATGCTTATTGGGTTCATGACTCAATGGGGTGCCGAGTTTGGAGGCCCTCTCATTATCGTAAGTGCCAGCCTCGTCAGTCAGTACCCCGACTAACATGATCAAGAACAACTACGCAGTGATCCTGTATACCAGTCTAGGCCAGACCGGATACATGCCGCTTCTACTCTCGGCTCTCTGGTTGACTACAGCTGGACTGATCTACAACCCTGGTGGTGCTTGGCTACACGATAAGGTCAACTCTCGACGCAAGATGTACATGACTGGCTTCATCGGTATTGTCATCACCACTTCGATCTACTGCGCCATGATTTCACTGTACGCTGGTACAGACAACAAAGCAGGTAACGCCATTGGTGTGCTATTCATGTTCCTGTATCTCGCCTTCCAAGGCACCTTCTGCAACACAACCATGTATCTCTACGTCTCAGAGATCTTCCCAACTGAGATCCGATCCATTGGCATTGGATGGTCTCTATTTGGACAATTCGCTGGTACGTCCCCTCATCTTACTCTACCTGCAACATACTGACACGTCTAGCTACCATAATTCTTCTTCAGACCGCGCCCATCGGGTTCAATGCTGTCGGCTGGAAATACTTCCTTCTCGTTATCTGCTGGAGTGTTCTATTCATCCCCGCCATTTACTTCTTCTGGCCCGAGACTGCTAGACTATCTCTGGAGGAGATTGGTAAGCAGTTTGGCGATGAAGTCGCCGTCCATATCACGGATGCGACAGATGAAGAGCGCGCCGCGATTGATAGGCAGTTGATGGGCGAGATGCACGGTGACAACAAGGCACCCGGTAACGCTGCGAACGAGATCCCATCTAGTAATAGTAGCCAGTACATCGCTATCAAGCAGTAAGCTGGCGATCTGTCGCATGCTATAGGGATCTGAGATATTGTTTGAAATGGATACCATTTAGATAGCATTGGGACGAACAGATCATCCATCACATGTTTTGGGAGTTATAGACAGTGATATGCATGGGACCAATTGACTATATGCGTAAAGTGAAGGATTGCAGAAGAGCCAGACAGAACGTAAACTTCACATGAGGCACTCATGCCAAGACCTCATTCCGCAACCCATTCCTCTCCCTCGGAACGCATCGTGAAGCCGAGAATGCCAGTGCTTAATCTCGCCGCTTTCACAATCACGTCAATCCTTTCATCAGAAGCTTGCCCCCGCCCAATTTTCGGAGCCATACGCGGCGAATGTGACGAGCGCTGGGGTTACAGCACTAATGCCGAGCATTCACATGTTCACCAACACCCGAAGGAATCAGACCCCGGTTAATTGATCGACAGGTTACATGGGGGGTTCCAGGGTCTTGAGTGTCTCTTGTCTCTTGTCTCATTCAGCGCGGGTGTTCCTTGTGTTTCACTGCATTGTTCTCTCACTTAACAAGTGGCTATCTAGATTGCCCTCCCCCCATCAACATCAAGGTTAACACCCGTAATAAACGAAGCCTCCTCACTCGCCAAAAACACCGCTGCCTTGGTAACATCCCTAATCTCCCCCATCCTCCCAAGCGGAACATTCCCCAACGCCTTCTGAACCTCCGGCGTGATCTCCTTCCCAATGAACGTAGGAAGAAGACCTGTCATAGTCGCCAAGGGACAAATGGAATTGACGCGTATCCCATCCGGGCCATATTCCGCTGCAAGACCCATGGTCGCCTATACCTTGGCGTTAGCTTTGCCGTGATATGGGTCGATGACTTACGTTTGTGATTGCGCCTTTGGATGCGTTGTACCATACTAGTCCGGGGCGAGGTCGATGAGCGCCTACGGAGGCGATGTTGATCATTGAGCCTTTTGAGCCTTGCTTTTTTATCTGGGCTGTGAAGGCATTGCTGCCGAGGAAGACGCTCTTGACGTTGACGCTCATGACCTTGTCGAATTCTTCTTCGGTGACCAGATTTGTGCTCTGCTGCCGTCAATTTCGCCATGTCAATGGAGCCTCAATTAGTACTTACCTTGTTCTCGTAGCTGGTACCGGCGTTGTTGACCAGAATGTCGAGATGTCCCCAGAGCTGAACGGCTTTATCAACGGCGCTCTGCCAATCCGCTGCTTTAGTGACGTTCATGGTCTGAAACTCGAAGGATTCAGATGTCGCAGCTACTTTTTGGCCTGCTGCTTCGTTGATGTCGCAGATGAGGACTTTGGCGCCTTCTTCAGCGAAGTGCTCAGCGATGCCTTGGCCAAAGCCAGACGCGGCGCCTGTTTCTATCTCAGCGGTGATCAATGATGCGATGAGGGGTACATACCTGTAACGATAGCGACTTTACCATCTAAGCGACCCATGATTATTGTTTAGTGCTTTGAAACCTGTCTTGACGCTGAGAGGTGACTGAAGCGACGTGATACATATACTTGCCCCTCACGTTCGTCCTTCACGAGAATTGATTCCCTTCCATGATGGGTAACCGAATACTGCAGATCTTAACCGTGTAGGGCAGGTGGCTTGAACTCAAGGCATCTGAAGCGATGAGCCGACTCGCTGATTGTGTTGGTGGTCGAGAAGCGGGGAATCTTGATGACCATTACTAACCGAGCTCTTACGTGCATACCCTGAAGGCAAAGCATATGATGAGAGTAACTAACAGCTTTCATCAAACTTGAGCCATTTCAGTAAAGATCTTGTTTGACTTTTAAGAAGACAACGGAAACGCTTACTCAGGCCGTTTGACTCACATCTACCTCAACAACTCGAGCGCAATTGCTGAAGATTGCCTATCAAGCGCGAAGCAAGATGGCTTACTCAGTACCTTTCAAAGTAAGCATCTAAGGATGAAATAGATGAATTCAACTGACTATCTGAAGCTCAATCGTCCTGACCTTCTCATCACCGGTTCTTACATCCTAGGCCGGACCAGTTCCGCCTCGTCCGTCTTAACCTTCGACGTACTCGGTCAGCCCCCTCCATATCACTACATCTCACCGGTCTGACACAGCATCTAGATCCCGGCACCAACAAGCCATGGGCAAAGGTCACCAACCATTCAGCCGGTGACGTCGACGCAACCGTTCGCGTCGCACACAAGGCGTTCCAATCTTTCAAGAAAACCTCCCCTCGAGCACGTGCCCAATGGCTTCTAAAATGGGACGCTCTTATCCGTGAGCACAAAGCTGATTTAGCTACGCTCTTGGTGTATGAGACGGGGAAACCATACGTCGAGGCAATCGGGGAGATGGACTACTCTTTAACCTTTGTGTCGTGGTTTGCGGGTGAGGCAGAGCGGATCCAAGGAACGTGCTTTACCCCGTCTGCGCCAGACAGGCGAGTAGTCACTATCAAACAGCCTCTCGGTGTAGCAGTCGCCTTGGTGCCGTGGAATTTCCCCGTTGCTATGGTTCTGAGAAAAGCCGCTGCTGCGTTGGCTGCTGGTTGTACAATGGTAGTTAAGCCATCGCCTGAAACGCCAGTCACTGCTATGGCTTTGGCCAAGTTGGCCTCCGAGGCTGGATTCCCAGATGGTGTCCTCAATGTCTTGCCGACGAGCTTGGAAAACACGCCGTCGCTCAGTGAAGCACTTTGCAAGCATGAGCTGGTTAAGAAGGTCACATTTACGGGATCAACGCGCGTTGGAACTCTTGTCGCGAACCACTGCAGTTCCGGTCTCAAGAAAGTTGTTCTAGAGCTAGGCGGCAATTGTCCCTGTCTTATCTTCGACGACGCAGATATTGAAGCAGCTTTGCGAGAACTCGTCGGGCTCAAATGGCGTCATGCAGGTCAAGCTTGCGTCACAGTCAATCGCTTCCTTGTGCAGTCTGGGGTATACGACAAGTTCCTCCAGCGCTTCGTTGAAGAGACTGCCAAGTATGTCATCGGCCACGGTGCTGCAGAGGGAACTACCCTTGGGCCCGTGACGAAGCTTGAGAGTTTGGATCGAGCTGAGCGTCTTATTGAGGATGCTGTTTCGAAAGGTGCGAGGATTGTCACTGGAGGTAATCGTGTTTCTCCCAAGGGAGGCGAAGGCGGATACTTTTTTGACCCGACGATTCTTACTGACATGTCGCATGATACCCTGATCTCATGCGAAGAGTGTTTTGCCCCGATCGCTGCCTTTTATAAATTTGAGACAGAGGAGGAGGCTGTACAAGCAGCGAATGATACGCCGATGGGACTTGCGAGCTATGCCTTTACTAAGAACGCGGATCGGATCTGGCGGATGCTTGAGAATCTCGAGGCTGGAATGATTGCGCTGAACACTGGTGAGTATTCTGCTTGGATCTTGATGATATGTGCTGACGAGATACTAGGCAATTCCTCTGCAGCCGAATCACCATTTGGAGGGATCAAAATGTCAGGTTATGGAAAGGAAGCTGGGAAGGACGTGGCTGTGAGCGAGTACATGATCTCCAAGACGGGTACTATTACAGTCGATGGACTTGTTTAGAGCTAGTGAAGGAACACATATCCCAATACTCCTCTGGGACGCAGTGGTTAGCCTTCGTCACTACCAGTATTATATCCACTGGCATCATATTGGAAGCGAAGAGATAATTGTGTCTAGCTAAGAAGAGAACGCCAATCTAGTCAACAAACTGCGGCCAAGATGAATAAATCACATTTTACTCAAGCGATCGTTTTATACTGTATAATCGAATTGGGCATGATGTGTGTTTATAAGTTTGTAGAGTGGAACGAAGTTCTGTCTGCTGATTTAAGCTCTCGGCCACACGTCTCAACTTGCTTAACACCTAAGATAGCTTGGAGATAAAAGGTATTTATCTATATACAGAAGTTATAGTAAAATATTGAAAGATATTTGGTCTTGTTTCGGGGGCAGGGCTCCCGATACCAGTAACTGGTCTCCCAGTAGCATCCCTTCCCCCAGAACTGTCTCATAACTGTGGAAAATGATACTGAGACATTGATCATAACAGCTGGGCCTAGATCAAGATTCTTATACCTGTCAGCTTCATTCAGCCAGCCTCGTAAAACGAACTGACGATGCAGAGGAAAGAATATGGTAGTCCTTGAATAAGAAGCTATTTACGTTCAGCTGCGATCTCAAGTAAAGCGGCAGTATGTAACAGCCTTTCAGACTTCTTAATCTGCTATGGTTAAGCTATATAAGCTTATCAAGCAATATTTAATGCAAGCCATTAAACTTTAATGTTAATAAATTCGTTCAAAATTTCACTGAATGGATAAGGCTGTAGTTAATCAGTTGCATTATAAATATACTCAAGTTGCTTCGGCCTAGAGATAACAAGTATTAACTATTTAATCTAAAGCAAAATGCACAGTTATGTAACAGGGCACACATAAAGCGTGGCTAAGTTAGTACTTACAGATTACAATTTTTATCTCACATGTGTTGCATGAAAGGTGGGGGTGAGGCTTGAAAATGAGGTCAGGTGTTTTCAGCCGCTTTAGAATACCCGAAATGTACAGCACAACGGTCAGCAGAGGAACCAGGCTCGGCTTTCTGTTATTGAGATCCTTTCACTCTTTAGTATGAAGACAGGTTTCACCCTTATATTCGAGGCGTTTAGAAGCGACCTGATTCTTGTCGGGCATCTCACTGTCTTATTGGGCGGCGGGAAATGGAAAATACTTTTGATCGGCAACCGCAATAATGCTGCGTTCTTGAGGCTCTGTGAGCACCTCGGTTCGGAGACGTGGCAAACTTGTCATCATCTTGCATTTGAGGCCTACCATCTTCCCCATATCACCTGCATATCACTTCCTCGCCATCTACAACGTGTGGGGGGTACCTTGGGCCTGCTCATATGACCAATCCATACAGAGTACATATCTACTGCCAATAAACAAAACATATCCTTCATAAAAGGAGAACCCACATTTACCAACCTCACCTGCATATACTGTCTCCAAGAATACTCAATAACTCATCATTAAGTACTAAAAGCGTTACATCGTCTCAACAATACGCTCCGACGATGAGCCACGACACTTTGTACCTAGAACCTGATTCAGAGTCTGGATCAGAGTCAAACTCAGGACTAGGGAGTATTATCTGCGATAGTTACAAGACAAGCCAATACTACAACGGCGCAGAGAAAGAGTACCTACCACGAGGCGTCCTCAAGAAGCTCATAACTCGTGAAGCTGTTTACAGAGAAATGAATGTTGAGATAACACAGAGAAATGAATTATTAGTGGACTTCATTGTCAATCGTGCAAATAAAGTCTTTGCGCTTACATGCTCAATCATCAATGGCAAGAATTTATACAGGGCAATGAAGGCCTTTCACGCTAAAAGCTTTAACGACGAAAGCCTTCCGGTTGAAAGAAAGACGCCCATCAATGGCGAGGGGCACAAAAACACCGTTGCAGACCCAGGATACGACGTGTTCAACTCGGACGCTTTCAAACCTAAGCTTTGGACATCACTGAGGTTGTCCGACTTTTACAACAAGCAATGGCGGTTCCTCGCCACAGCCTTTGACGAGACGAAATTTATTTATGACTTGGATGAGAGGCTAATATTGCCGTTTAAACTTGTCAAAAGCGAAGCTAAGCAGGGAACTTTCGGGGAGATATTTCAGGTGGAAATACACCGTGAGCATTTGAGTGACTCTCTATTTCAGGTAAGTGATCGTGTCAAGGATAGATCTTTCTCTTTAATAACACAAAAGTCTCAGAAAAATGGCAGAAGGATAAATGTCGCTGTCAAAGAAATAAAGACAGGCCCTGCAATGCAAGATGACGCGGCCGAGGCGTTCAATATCGAAGCTAATGCATTATCGAACTGCAGGCACGTCAAGCACTCGAATATGCTCCCGTGCCTTGCAGCTATTAAAATGGGCTTGTCACACTATTTCCTTTTCCCATGGGCTGACGGGGGCAATCTCCGAGACTTTTGGCAAAGCGAAGGCTCTCCCAAATTGTCTTCCAACCTCATGATGGATGCTCTCCAGCAGCTCTGCGGGCTCTCGGAGGCCCTAGAACTGCTTCACGGCTATAGTTCCCAGGCTCATGTCGATCTAAGCATCACCCATGAAGGAGGGGGCGGGATTCGGCATGGAGACCTCAAACCAGAAAACATTCTGCGATTTAGAAGCTCTACTTCATCAGCTCTTGGGACGCTGAAGATAGCGGATATGGGGCTAGCAAAACATCACGAAGTCAGCACGAGACTTCGTCAGAATATAACGAGCACCAAATACGGCACGCTCCGCTACGAGCCACCAGAAACAGCAGTCAACAAGACTCAAGCCACGTCGCGGCTCTACGATGTATGGTCCATGGGCTGCATTTTTCTCGAATTCGTCGTATGGCTTCTAGATGGCCAAGAAGGTTTGAATAACTTCAACGACTCTATCCGTGGAGGCGTGAAACACGATTATGACCCTCCCTACTATATAACCCGTGGAGCTGCTGATCAGATGGTTGCGCTTGTCCATCCAGTTGTCATGCAGCAGCTTGATGGTCTTTCAAGGCGAACTGAAGCTCAGACCAACGAATCAGCCCTTGGGGACCTTGTTACTATCGTCAAAGAAAGGCTTCTCATCGTTGATCTTCCATCGGAAGACAGAAATAACCCACAACTATCTGAAAACAGCCAAGGACCCAGAATTACTCATACAAAATCACCCTCCGACGAGGAATCAGGAATAGCACGTCGGGTAACGGCAGCATACTTGAGACAATCGCTGACCCAGATCTTAAACAGGGCTAACAAGGATCCAAAATACCTATTCTCAGGACACATAGTGCAACCACGACCACTTACGCCCATGCAATTTAGAACTGACAGCAGTAGTAGTTTGCACCCGGATATGGCTAAGAGGATGAAACAGAGAGAAAAACCAGCAAATAGCTTTGCCATCACGCAGATGAAGGGAAATGTGAGGTTATGCCTCCAGAGACCTTGAGAACATCGCTGACAGTGAGACCATGCAGCCAGTAAGTGGCATTACTAGTTCAGTTAGCCGCGTACTAAAAGTGATAGGATGTAAGTAAAGGCCAGACTTCCTCTACTAAGTTATAGCTAACTCTCTGGTAGTATGTGAGTCGTGAACACTAACAATAGAAGTAACTTGAATAATGACTCTTGTTGGCAGGCGGTAAGTTCAATACATGGCTCTAACATCTTCGGGAGACTGAATGAAATCAGCACGTAGGTTTATGTGATTCCTCGTTCGCGAAATAACTTCATTGACATTAGATGATTAGAGAGTGAGTTGAATGTTCGATTATTTCTTGAGATACAGCTAACCATATAAAGGATGTATGTATTTGTCGATAATATTCCTTGATTGAGACTAAACTTGTATAGATTGACATCAAAGTCTGGGACTTTATCGTCGACAATGAATTTGCCAAGAACTTTCTTGGCTCATCTTCTACCAGACCAACGCCGACGGTTGCCAATGAAAGAGAAAATGACACACTCTGCAGAAAGTGTGCGGCATTGGACTTTTGGGCACCCGATTTCAGAGTCCGTGACAGACTATGTGATTTGAAATGCGGAATGCACCAGTGTCGCTGGTGCGCAATGAAATGGGAAGTTTCTAAACATCTCGAAGGAACAACCCAAAATGCTGTTTTCAGTAGAGTTGGCTCTGTGATCAAGTTGAACGAGAGCGATCCTCCAGTCTTCTCTATATTTAAGCCTGAAGGTAAGCTCAGCCTCTCATAAGTCTTCTTTTGTACGGCTGTCTGTGGCTGACCTCGGTCGAGGCTTTGAAACGCCCTCGCCTATCCAGATTGGACGACCCAGACTTCGCATCAGCCCGCGAGAAGCGGAGCATTTTCGCCTAGTAAAGCGATGGCTGCAGGTGTGCGATGAAAGCCATGATGCTTGCAGACGAGTCTCGCGAGCAAAGAGAAATACCCCTCCTCATATATCTGCCAATGAGATGGATTCAGTTGAGTCGATGATCTCCCGTGACATCCAAAGTCGCAAAGCAACTCAGTTGCCGACAAGGCTTCTCGACGTTGGAACTGCAGATAGTCCGAAGATCCGCCTTTGCAGTACTCAGAGCGAGGGCACCCCTGTCGAAGTCGAATACGTTGCTCTGTCCCACCCTTGGGGAGAAGCCACTGTCTTGAACCCGCACTTTTGCACTACTACGTCCAATGTCGTGGCTCACTCAAAAGAGATCAAATTCGAGGCGCTTCCAAACACTTTCAAGGACGCTGTCTACGCTACCAGAGCATTAGGAGTTCAGTATCTTTGGATCGACTCTCTGTGTATCATTCAAGGCCCTGGTGGCGACTTCAACACTGAAAGTAGTCGCATGGAGCAAGTCTTTAGCTCAGCTTACTGTGTCATTGCGGCCAGTTGTGCTTCGGGGCAGTGTGATGGATTCCTCAAGAACAGATTCAAATCATCTAAAAACGACTTTGTGACCTTTTCGCTTGCAAATAACTCACCATTTTACGTGAGTCGCTATTTGGATGACTTCAATAACGACGTGTTGGAAGGGTCATTGAACAAGAGGGGCTGGGTGCTTCAGGAGCGTGCTCTTGCCCGGAGGACTATATATTTTACGAATAAGCAGACATATTTTGAATGTGGTGACGGGCTTAGATGTGAGACACTGACCAAGATGAATAAGTGAGTCTCTTCTACAAACACTATACGAGTCAGGCAGGGCTGACCTTGACTATAGCCAGCTTGCAGCCCTACTAGGGGACCCAAACTTTCCTCAGAAGGCCATCATGTCGGCAGCAGCTCCGCAAGAGACGACACGAGGGCAGAGAATCCTATACTATCAAGATCTCTACAAGACTTACTCCAAGCTCGGCTTCAGTCATTGGGAAGACCGAGCTGTGGCCATGAATGGGCTGGAACAAAGACTGGCCTGGGGCTTCAAATGTCGAGGCAAGTTCGGTATTTTAGGCGACTCCATTCAAGCAGATCACAGGAGTCTTCTGCACAGGAGTCTACTATGGACTCGTGCTCTCAACAAGGACTCTCTACGCAATATTCAATTCCCCTCCCATCGAGAGAAAATACCAACCTGGTCATGGATGGCCTTTCGGGGAGAAATCGACTATCTCAGCGTCCCTTTCGATCAAGTCGACTGGGACGCAGAGCTAAAGTCACCATGGGTGGCTACGGAGACCAAATCCACAGGCCGTTCCGGAGAACCCTCCATTCGAGCAAGAGCATATCGTTTATCTCTTCGGGAGACCTCCCCTGATGTCAATCTAGTGTTCAACTCCCGAGACCAGTTACAGCCGCCCATTTCCAACGCCCTATGCGTGGTCGTTGGAAGGGCAAGGGAGATTGTACCTGAAAGGAGTCGAATTCACTATGTACTACTTGTTCGTCCGTTTGATTCAGTGGGTTCTTCGATGAACGTTAGGACTTGTGAAAGGGTCGGTGCAGGGAGCCTCCCTAGGGGATCCATCGACTTCCACCACCCTGGATACGATGTTGCAATTGTTTGAAAGGCTACACACAAGAATGGAACCTTATTCTATGTTACTGTTGGGCATCTCTGAAATTTTGGGTTTATGATTGAAACAAGGGTGATAAGGTTATGTAATAAACCGCAGGGTGAAATAACATCTATTTATAAGATCTCGGTCGGGCCTTGGTTGCATATTGACGGTCCTTCATGCATTTAATATACATCCCCTGCAAGAGGTAATGCAATCTTCCACTGTTTATACGCTTGCGGCTGCCTGCGTGATGATACTCAACGACGAGAAGGTGTTCTTGAATGACATCTAGGAAATCGTGAACAAAGTCCGAACATTTCGGGCTGGCATGTGCATCTCTGATGAACTATGAACAAGAATATTAGCCCAACGTAGTACCAAGTGAGTTGCTTCATAATATGCATACCTTTGTTACTGCTGGCTTTAGAGTAGCACGCCTTCTGCGACTATCGAGGTCATAGTAGGGGTTGTCAGGACAAAGACTTATTCCTGGGTCACTTGAAGGGGGCTCTCTGGCAATGATCATACTTCTTACTAGCTTCCACCCGCCTAAAAGCCAGCCGAGAAACTCAAGATACAGGCATCCTATGGTCCAGATATCGTACGAGCGACTGATGGTCCCATCTTGAAGCTCCCATTCAGGAGGGCGGTAGTAGGGCGACGAAGCGACATGGCTATTGCGTATGCCTGATCGACTCTGGGTGGAATGGAACTCGGAGACGCCAAAGTCGCATATGCGCAACGTACCAGGGCCTTGATCTGAGTCACGGTACCATAAGATATTCTCTGGTTTGATGTCACCATGACGGCCATAGAGCTTCTTTAACGAGCGATCTCCCGTGCCGTCCTGTTGCTCTAGGCTACCGTAGCGGTGAATTTGCTCCAGGCCACTAGCAAGACCGACGCACTGCTCAGCCAGCCACAGCACATTCTCTAGGCTGAAATCTGGTTCACTGTGGCGGTCTTTCCAATATCTTAGGAGATCACAGTCCGCCCAGTCAAAGATGAGATAGTATTCGTTGAACTGGCAGTACGCACCGAGGACGGAAACAAGGTGACAATGATTTGTCTTGCCAAGCTTAGCCAGCATGTCGAACTCTGCTTTGAACTGCTGGTAATTCTTTGAGTCTAGCTTTTTCACGGCGAAAGCGGTATTCTTCTTCTTCTTGATGTTAGTTTACTAAAAAGACATGGGAGGATGATGGCGACGTACGTCAGAGGCTTTGAGGTTATGATGATCGGCGTGGATGTATCTCTTGGAGACTTTTCCAAACCCGCCGTGATATTCCTCAATCTCCTGATATCCGGAGAGAGGGTTCCTTGTGACAAAAGGAAGAACAGCGGCGTCTTGCAGATCATAGATCTTGACTTCGCCGTGTTGCCCGCGGTTGAAGAATGGTGCATTGACGGCCCATTGCCACTCCTCAAAGTTCATCTTGGAGACCAATGACCATCTCTTGAAGGCCTTGATCCGTCTGCCACCTCATCTCGGACGGAGGTCGACGGCCGGAACCTTCCCCTGAGGATTCTGATTCTCCTTGCGAAAGGGAAGAGCACTATCATCGATCCGTTCGTCCAGGAAGTTTAATATACATTCCGATTTCTCCGTGAGAACCAAAATTGTGAATATTATCACGTAGGATTTGTTCTCGACGTCTTGGGAGAATATCTGGCGGACGTAGCGCTCGATCATGCTGTGGCGGTTCTCAGTAGTAGGAATGGACAAGCATTCGTACAAATGTTGCCTCACAGACTGCTCGTTAATAACCTTCCTGATGTGCCCACGAGGAATAAATCCTTTTCGTCCATCATGGAACTTATGGTGGTCTGCCAGAAGCTTGTCCTGTAGAGGGGCTTCTAATGGCAAGTCACTATCGGTGTCCTCATCAGAAGTCTCAACATCAACAACCTTGCTCCACTCGCGATTCCCGAGATCAGAGATTACTGAAGGCTCTTTCTTGAATTCGGGATGAGAGCCAGTTTCCTGCACAGATAGCCCTCGGCCCCTGAGAGCATCACGGTTGGCAGGGTCCAGTGGCTGCCGGGAACTCGAACCCCCCTGTATCCCCGTCAGCCACGTCAAGACTGTTTGACTCATTCTTGGAACAAACTCACGCAATTAGCAGCCTCAGGAGTTGGAGCGTTTTCAGACGGCGGATCTACCTGGAGTTCTGGTAATGTGTGCGGATATGAAGCGTCTTCGAACGGCACCGAATTGCGGCGCGAAAACAAAATCTTTTGGGTGGCAGTATTCTCTGTCATGCTGGATACGTAGTCACCGTATGACGAGTCAGCATCGGGGTCGACAGCTGCCCGTGCATTGTTGTTATTGTCTAAGAATGGAGGCATGGCGCAGCGAAAAAAATGAGTCGACCGCTGCAAGAATGGCAAGAGGGACATCGTAAATTGGAGCGACAAAGCTCTTTTAACCACTGAAATTCCTCGCAATGCATTATGGCAAAACGAGGCTCTGCCTTGAAAATCCCATTTAGCCTGACGATTGGATTCGGCAGGTCATTTGGGGGCGGCCTTAAGCGATGCACACCCTCGGAAGCGCAGTCCAGGCGACCATGGTCATTTCCAGTGGCACTGCGCCTGAAAGGGGGGTGCCGACATGGCTGTCCTACAACCTCATTCGATGGTTGCAGGCATGTATGTGGTGGCGGAGTACTAGGACTTGAGACATGGCGGTTGAAAATACAAAACGCGCAATGTCCTCCGATTTGCCTATTATGCACATATAGCAGTCATTTTACATTCGTTCCGCCAGATTACAGCTGAAATTACAAAATAAACGCCTCTGAGCCTCGGCGCTTACTGGTGCACAGAAAAGAATATCCCTGCTTTTCCACTTGCGAACTGGTGCCTGTGGTCAAACCGAGACAGTTTTAAGGCTACCAGCCATGCAATAAAAGATGATAAAAGCACGCACACGGTCGCGTCTTCGTGATAAATCTAGCAGTTTCGAGGACCAAACTATCACATATTCACAAGCAACAATAGTCTCGGATTGAGGGACTAGATTCCTACCCAGACCCCCAGAATGCCTTCAATCAACTCCAGCACATTGCAACATCTGCCGCAGGATTACCAGATCGGCGATTTCCAAGACTTTGACAAGGGAAACATCAACCCTGGGAAACTCGTGTCTTTATTGAGGAAAATGTTCGATGAGGGAACGTATGAGCTCCATGTAAGTACTAGCAGAACACCACCGCAGCCTTGATTGATTCATCATATCTAACAGCCTGCTAGATGGTACATGACGTCCTCAGCGTTCGGGCTCCGCGGCCTCTCTCAACAGCCGAGGTCAACTGCTGCAGATGACTCAAACTACTTCTGACGCAATATCGAACTTGCCTTTCCATAAAACTAACAGAGGGTTTCCTCTAAGTATGAACTGTTGCGATATATGAAACTGTCGAAATCTTTACGAAAGCATGTCTTATTGTTCGGTTATTTTATTATAAAATTAGGCTAGCTAGTATTTACTTATATGTTAATAGATGAAATGTATATTATTTATCTTTACTTTATATTTATCTTCTATTTATTCACCAAGGCTATAACTACCGCCAACCTCGAACTAGCGCTATCCTGGCGCCGTCACTCGCGTTATTGCAGTTTCTGCCTCCCTTGAAAGGCTATTGTTGTTCATCAGATAAGCAACGAGGTATCATTTAGCTGAAAGGATTTCGGAGTATCTATTTCCAACACACTAGTGGCCTCTTAGCCAATAGCAATAACAGCTTGGTTGCGCTGACATGACACGGAAATCCGGCTGCTTCTCCAGGACAGACCGATTGATTCCTGTCGCAAATCCCTCTTCAAGGCAAATAACTTCCACCTCTTGTCCCTAAGATTCACCACAGAAATCAGCTATTCCTATGTGATGTTATCGTCCAAGATGGAGATAATACCCGTTTCATGGAGCGACCAGCCCAACCCGATCCCCAATCTCCGCGCCCGAACATTCTTCATAACAGATCATCCTCTCGAAGAGCAAATCCTCAAAAACGGTCTCAATAAGCTGATTAGAAACCACTGGCGGAAATTAGGCGCATGTATCTTCCCATCGCGTGGGGATACACGACTGGAGTACCATCTACCGCATGTTTTCCCCGATGACTACGAGCTCTTCAAATGGTCATCCGTTAGCGCTTCTTATTCCTATGGCGAGACTTATGAATTGTCCAAGATTCTACATCCAGGTGATGGCGTAGCCTTTTTACCAAATATGGAGACCATAGACGCGCGGTTGAGACCTCAGGATTGGCCACATGAGCGAAACGACGAGGCGCCTAATTCGCCGTTGTTGTACGTCCACTTAACTAAGTTTTCAGATGGAGCTGTTCTTGCTATTAGTCTACCGCATGTCTTTGCTGATCAAGGCGGATTGGCCAACATCGTCAAGGCATGGCTCAGCGTTATCGAGGGGAAGATGCCGCCAGAAATGACAGGGTACAGGAATAATGTCCTGGGAGGTGAAAAGATCTCCATCATTGAAGGCAGCCGGGGTAATCGGAGCGGACGGATGCGTATACGCAGCATGAAGGAGCAGGCGTTGGCAATTGGGAGGATTGCTCTCGACTTGTTGAAAGACAAGAAAGAGGAGTCTAGACTTCTTTTTCTACCAATACAGGTGGTGCAGAGTTTAAGAGACAAGGCGAGAGAGCGTTTGGACGGTAAGCATTTTTTGGCGAGTGAGATCAGCAACGGTGATATCATTACCGCCATCTTCACAAAGGTAAATCATCGATGACTCAAACGCCAGTCTGTCATGCTAAATGCGTCCCATAGCTTGCAAGGATTGATTCCGAGTCCAAGTACGATACTTCACTTTCCTCAACCATCAACTGTAAGTCCACCCAACCATTAAAGATACCAGCTAACGAATCAGTACGAGATCGCATCCCCGAACTTCAAGGCGAGAGGGGTGAAGGATTTATCCACAACGCAGTTCAATATGTAACAGCCAATTTTGCAGTCAAGCCCTCAACAGAGCTAGACGAGATTGCTCTCCAGAATCGAATAGCTGTGACTACAGCCCTAGAGGAATCGGACATTAAAGCTGGAGTTAGCACTCTCCGAGAACTTGCTAAGGCGAAGCAAGTCATGCTTATCTGCGAACCCCATCATGAACTCTACAGCTCTTCGAATTGGAGTGGTTCATGGCAGGGCATTTACTTTACAAAGGCGGCGCCCAAGTCGTATGATTTGTCAAATCGTAGGAAAGAGATGGTTGTTCTTGGACAGAGCAAGACTCTCAAAGCCCCGATGCGATGTAAGTGCACTGTTATATGAGGTGGAAGATGCTGACTGGTTGATAGACCGTGCTGTGATTATGTGTCGAACAAGCGAAGGGTTCTGGTGCGACTTTGCAGCTCCGCCTAAAACTATGGCTTTGGTCGAAAAGCTCTTTCGGTGGGATCCTTCATTGGGAATTTTGTTGGTGGAGATGGAATCTTACGGCACTTCTCATAGTCGGCGACGAGCGAGCAAGCCGTGCCGTCGCATGTTCCCGTTACCAATCGTTGTCCTTATCTTCCTGTAAGTAAAACGGTGTTGTTGGTAAGCGTTGCAGCTAACCTCTCAGGGCAAACTTCTTATCTCAGTCTAAGAGAAAATAATTGAAGAATACTTTTAATAACCTAAATCTACTTATATCTTTCTAACCTTATGTTAGTCCAACAGTGCAGTCTAGGGGTCAATGCAGGAACAAATGGGAATGGAAATAGTATCAATTTATCAATAGATGTAAGTAAAGAACGTGGTAGTCACTGGTAGTATATAAGTCACATATTGTCATCACCCAAGCCCTTTGGCAGCCTCATCCATCCTGTATCAGCTGCCGGCATCCCTAGCCACATCCATAAAGTCTCCTCACGAGCCCAACACAACTTCTCCCTCCCGAGAAGATCATTTGCTCCGTCAGTATTCCATTTCCGTAGCAATTTTAACGCCCGCTCTGCAATATCCAGCCATCTTGGCGGATCAGGCTCATCATCAGGATCGTTTGCCTCGTCTGTGACAATGCCATCAAAGAGTGAATCTGCGGTACCCTTATCCCCGTCTCTACCTCTGTATCTGAGCATACGTGCAAGGTTGAGCCGAACCCATTGAAGGGCCCTGTTACCATGCTTCTCGTCTATCTCGATGAATAATGGCTCCAATATCCCGGTAGACTTGTCGAGTTGTCCATCCTCAAATAACCACAGGGCCCTCATATGCTTGACTTGGCAGGCTCGTATTATTTTTTGCTCTCTGTCTAGTCCTCCGTTATTTTCAAGCTCCTCGATGATTTCAGCTGATTCATCCTCCCGACCAAAGTCTCTATATGTAATTGCCAATACAAGAGCTCTATCGAGAGTCAAAAAGTGAGATAGCTGCCAGAAGCTACGTCGGAAGCCAAGCGCAGGTTGAATATTCTGCAGAGCCCCCTCATCAGAGCCCAATTTTCGGTACAAATCTCCCAAGATCTGTGTAGTTACTCCAAAAGAGTCTTTTGGCCCATACTGTTCTTTTCGCTTGTCGCGAACGGACTCCACTAGTTTGAAGCTCTGTTCAATATGACCAGCTGATGCATTAGCAACAGCATACCATAGTTGAGCTATCAGATATCCATTGTTCTCTGGACCTGATATTCGCAAGAAACCCTCCAAAGAATCAGTAAGAGTATTCAGTGCTTTCGGCCAGTCAAGCATGACATATTCAGCCTGAGCCTTGAAAACAAGCGTAAAGTAGGAACTGGCATCGTCGGGATCTCCGACTTCACGCTGGGCGTTGGCTAATTCGGCATAGAGTCTTTAGGCTTTCCGGAGTTCGTTGTTGAAAAGAAAAGTGTATGCTGCATCTGCAGCCGCACGAAGCGCTAGAGGGTGACGTGGTCCAAGGAGATCCTTGAGCCCAGCAGCGACTCTCCTACGAACTTCTGCCATTTCAGTCATTCTTCCTTTATCGTAGTAGTAGAGCCCGAGATGCATCAAAGCCAACCATTGCAGTTCCTTGTCCTCTTCGCTATCTTTGAAGACTCTGGCAAGGTTGCGGTAAGGGAACTCAAAGTAGTCATCCAGGTGTATCATGGATCTATCACGGTGACTCAAACTCTTGAGCCAAGCCGTCAACGTAATCTCTGTTGAATGGATGGTTTGAGAGTCACCACTATCCCTCATCGAGTATTCAGCCCAGTATGGGAATTGGAGTAGATGCAGAAATCTGTTGGCGAGCTCCAATAAACTTTGGTCCGGAGACGAGAAGGCTGTGAGATGAATGTACCAGTAGCGAGCAGCATATTCGTAAAAGCTCTTGTCGTCACTGGAATCTGAGCTACCAACTCCGATGTTCTTCCTTAGACGCTGACCGATGCGGTTCTGGCTTGCATAAATGTCTCTAATGAGAAACTCGAGACACTTCCAAGCCAAAGTCGCATCGGGACCTGATCCCGAGAAGATGGTGTCACCGATTCCTCCACTGAGAAGGAAGTCTCGGACAGAAGCATGATTAAGGCTCACACCGCCATCAACAGCCCGGATCAAAGGTTGACAATGGGTTGAAGTAATAAACTGGGCAATACCCAAGTCTGGAATTAAATCAAGGGCCTCGCCCAATTCATCGATCTTGAATTCCCTTGGGCTGAGCATCGGAGGCTGCAACATCGAGGCCTTGTGGACGACTGGCAATTGGACTAGCCAATGGACTGATGCAGCCGTGAATCTGACCAACGTCCACTCTCATCTTGCAAGCTCCTACATAAAAATGTAAGCATCAGCTCACTCGCCATCGTTGAATGACGTAATCGAAGATAACATCAGTTCGGCGTATAGTTTATGGCTGAAGGTAATGTGATTCAATTGTGCCTTGGAATTACAGTGATAGGATAATTAGACTTTTATTATCTTACCTTTTTCTAAATCATCAGATTACCAGCATTGACTAGGTAATTATTTTGGGTTTTTCTGGGTGGCGGGGAAGTCTTCCGGTTGTGAGAAACCCTTGGGGTATCGTGTCCCATTCTGGATTATCATGCATATTTGGTCACGATCAATGCCCCTAAAAGTCTTATTGCTGTGACAGACCTGGGAATCTGAGCTCCTCAGCTTACAAGACTTTGCAAGCATAAAATGGTACATGAAGTCCAGAGGTCCTGCCAATGGAGCTGTAGACAGCTGGTTAAACTACTGAAATCCATTCAAGGTACTTGTATTCCTCTGTCATCGTGTTATTACAGTCGAAGCAGACAAAGTCCGGTAGGATTACCTGTTAGTTGGTGTGCTTCTTAACGGCAGGATCATATACCCGGCAAGGAAAATGAGGCCACTCTTGCAGCCAACTACATTTATATACAGCCAAAAGTGTTTATGCAGCCAAGAAGTTTTCACGTTTCCCTTGCCAACCAAACTCTCAATAACAAGGGTGCAGCCAACAGATCTGGAGTTTCGTTCTGCGGAGTTATCAACATATGCCATATCATCGCTGCCAGTCGAACATCAGTACTACTCACTTGACTGCTATTCTTCTGAATACACCCAGCATGTTAAATTACTTACGGCGACAAACTTGGATTCGTCGATGTACTTTATACATGACATTCCTGGAGCCGAAGGGATCCTGTTTGACCAACATGTCGCAGATCCTTTCCGAACACCAAGGTGTTGGTCCTCGCATCACCGCCGCGTGATACATGCCGCCAAGTGCGGCGCAGAAGAGCAGGCATTCAGGCATTCAGAGCAAGGTAGGAAGGCCCTTTTGCCTTCTATCACTTATCAAGCAGGCCCTTACCTAGATAGTCCTAGACGACCATATTTTGGGTGGCTTTGTTGTTCGTCGACAGAGGATCTGCAAAGGCACGGCGATGTTGGGGTCAAAGCTGTATGAAGCAATCAGGTTGTCGCAAAGAAGCAGCTGGCATTGAAGATACCTCAGACACGGGTTACCATTATGCATCGCTCGAAACGAAGTGCCAATTGAAGTTATGATCACCGTTGGTGATGGCGCCGTTATGGAAGAGGACCGTGTTCTTTATCATGCAACCCAGCATACGCTACCTCTCTTCACATATTCGGTGCCGTCTTCATGCAGTCTCGTCAGGCAGCAAAGATCATCACTGAATCCCACCTGACGCGTAATAGGTGATAGTCATGAGAACATCCGGATGATATCGTAGAAACAAACGTAGATCAGAAGATCTCAATGATCTCTGCCGTCTTCGTTCGAGGTCATATCATTGTGGATCAGCTTAGTTAAGGCATTGAGCTGAGCTATAAAGCCCGGAGGTCGTCCTCCAATGTCTAGAAACAATTCTCCTCACTCCTCACTGCAACTCAAAGGTCATCTATCACTTCTAAAACCCTTCCTTTTCATCTAAACCTGAGGATCGACTCAACCAACAAAAACAATTCACCATGCCCTGCTGCGATTCTCAGACCCATACTGGGACCACAAAGCCCAGCATGCTTTTTGGGAAGGCTCAAACATTGGCTAGTCCCCCATATCCCAAGCTACTTACACCATTAATGACACTCAAATAGTGCATGGCTCCCGGTTGCCGTGTTACGCTGGAAAACATCACTCAGATGTTCCCTGCTCTGAAGGTCTTGCCTCGCCCAGAGCCAGCTGAAGGCAGTTCCGAGGACCACAAACATTGGCTCGAGGAGTCCGAGAAATGGACATCCCTGCGATGCAAATGTGGTCGCGGCTACTTCTGTCGTGAACATGGAGACTGGATCTCCGGTAATGAGGTTGGCACAGGCAAGGCTGTTACTGGCGACCAGCAGCAGCCTGGGTCTTGTCCCAGCTATCACTATGATGGTGAGAGCAAGACACCTATCCTTTGGTACGGTACTAATCATGATCAGACTCTGAGCGAGAGACATATGTTGGTCAGCGCGATGGGGGTCAAATGGCGACTGTCTAGATCCTTACATTTATGACCAGGATCTGGGAGTCTTACCGGGGACGAAGCGAGAGGTTAAACGGCCAAGGTGCAAGGGGGTGATAAGGAATTGGATCAGATCAAGATGTGCAGGGTGGTAACCCTAGATTAGGCTCCGGTAGCAAATAAGACTCCATTCACATCGCAATTGAGGCTCTCTTGCAGGTCTTGGTCCAATTGCGAACATGATCAGGCTGTGGAGATTCTCTTCAATTGAGGCCTAACGTAACACAAGACGTGGCTCACGTGCACAGTATCGGCTGTGTGATTTACGTCTCAGACTCCTTGCGTTATTTTAATAACCTGCGGTTGCGTCTTGTCACGATGATCTGTAATCAAGCCGCTCATAGTCTGTAGAGCTTTAACCTTTAATATTGAGTTATAAGGAACTATTCTTTATTTACATTAAACTGACTTAAGACTTGTGTTATTTCTTAGAACTATATTGATCAACTATCTTATTAAAATAGGTAAACAATTAGAACTTTTTTAAACTTACTATATATTAATACAATTTCGAAATTTGCCTCTACCTCTCAGTGCAGTCTTTGCCTTATCATTAGTGCCTCTTATAGTCTACTTATAGCCTTCTCCCAAGACTCTTGAATAGCTCCCCAATACCTCTTCGGATCCGTCTTCATATGCCCAACATGTCCACTCTCAAAGACCTGCCCCTCACTAGGATATCCAGCTTCGCGTGAAGCAGCCATATATCCTTCAATATGCTGCCATGGAATAAGAAAGTCACCCTTTCCATACAAGAATAGTCGTGTGCTCGTCTTGCTCTCCCACTGTTCATCCGTGAAGATCCTGTGACTGAACTTGGGTGCAGATTCTCTTCCCGCCAGATAGTCGAATACACGAATCAGAACGAAGAACCAGGCGCATAGCACTTGTGCTACGATGAATGGCAAGGGGAGCTTTGCTGCTAGTCCGAGAGCCATGGCGTGAGAAAATCGCTTGAGGTTATCCCATGTGAGATATGGACTTCCGGGCGTGGAGTCATATACCGTTAGCACATGGGGCATCGGTCGGTTGTAGGTCTCCTTGTAGGCATTCAAGGTAGCCGAGTAATTGAGAGTTCCAGAATTAGACATAGTGTGGAGCAAGACTGAACCGTCTGATGCATCGTTGGGGAAAACCTCGTGTATAACCGGAAGCATGGCCTTTGTGCGCTGATCTACATGATCAATGAAGCCTTTGTAGATGGGCGACAGAACGGCGACTTGCTTGGCATGGGGATATAGTTGTCGATAACAATCGGCAAATTTTGAGATGTGTCTTGGAGGTGCGTCGCCCCAGCCGTATATGACGACAGTGCGGGGATGGTCAGGGTTTGGCTCAGTGCCTGTCTGCGTCTCACCAGGACGAACGAATACTCTATCTGATAAGGCACTGAAGCCTGGAAAGCTGATAGTCCGCGCAGATTTGCTCATAGTTGTCTATGATCATATGGTGATTGTTGGAGGTCGTTGAACAGAAGGATATGTCCAGACATCCTATTATATATCATGTTGCCTGGAGGATTCTGAATAAGCTTATCGTACTAGCAGGGAGTCTGGATTGGTGGAGAAGTAAGAGGATGAAACTAAGATAAGATATGCTCTCACGTCAGATCAATCGAGGTGTTGTGATTGACAATTCAGTGCGGCGCAGTAGCTCTGAAAGAGGTTTGTGACGTGGAGCAGTAAGCGCTATAGTCTTGGCTTATGTTGCAACAATCATTGGGATCCTATCCGGGTAAATCTCTGGCAGGTCTCCATGAGAATCAAATTAAAGCTTTGCGCATCTTGAGAGTTACTGGGTATGCTGCTTATGGTCTACGTCGAGTAATCTTTCCATTGAGGGTATGCGTTGGGGACCTATGCTAGTCGCAACACTTGTTCCTGCGGGGCAGATACACATTACTGATTATATTATTGTTACATAGTAGTGAATATAGACGCTAACTAATCGTGAAATGTTTGTATACTCCGACATAAGAATCTCATACCATCCGCTCCTGGTCCGAGGTGGACGCCTGGTCTTGGGTTTCTGTAAAAACAACCTTGGTCTCAACCTTCTTCATAATCCCATTTTCCCAGTCGGATCTCCTTCGGTAGGAGTCATCCCGCGACATATCATCAAGTCGGACATGACCTGTGCGACTCGCTGTCACAAAGGTAGTCATCCGACCGCTGACCAACTCGTCGCGAACTCTCTGTCGACCTCCATCGCTCGGTCGAGCGTCCTGCTCTCTTGAACTCTTGACTATGTGGCCAAGTAGAGAGGCGACGTTCATCTCGATATATAGTTTGAGGAGGTAAACGAGTTGATGAAACTGGACATAGCTGATAGATGTTAGACATGGCTTAACGTAGGTGGAGGGCATACTGACACAACAGGACTGGGGAGGAATGTAGCTCCCATCAGCACGCAATCCAGCGACACTGATATAATAACCATAACGACATTGAAGTGGAACAGCTCAGTATACTTTGTGAGTCCGCAAGCGATGAGTCGCGACCGAACTAGGTATATAAAGTAGAGGTTGAGCGCTAGATCGACGATCAGGAAGACTGCCTTTTCGGTTCGGTCCCAGACGATGTTGATTTCTTCGTACAGGTGAGAGATCTGTAAGCGAGCTGGTACCCAGATGCAGAAGCCGCTGATGTTGATCAAGCTCGCAATCACAGCAACTCCCCACTTGACTCTATTGATGTTCGTTTTGTTACCGAGGAGGAGGGATATGCGATTGATGATGATCTGAAGAGTAAACTGAATCTGCATACTCCAGAAGACAACTACAGAAGACATAAGTATAAGTATAAGACCGGGGGTAGGGCGACGTACTGATGAAGAAAAAGACCCAGAAGCTAGAGAGGTATCCAGTCAGTACAGTTCAAGTGAGGAGGGTACAGGAAGGTACTGACCTTGGTGGAGCGAAGCCTCGTAGCCAGCAGTAAGTGATGATACCCATACAATTGCATCCAATCCAATCAAGCCAGCACATGATGATGTATGCGCTGAAGAGCCTTTGTCTCTGGTACGCCTGCATCGTCTGCTTGATAGCCATGCCAGCAGTGAACATTGACGCGCCCATGCTGAAGCCAAAGATGAGACTGACAATGTTCATCTCCAGATCCTTTGGAGTCTCGGTCTTGTACCACGGGGGGATCAAAAAGCCCGCCATGGCTGGAGTGTAGTAAGAAGTGAGTACTAAATTTCGATATGTTGAGCCTCACAAGAAATAACGGAAACGATGCCAAGAGCAGGACCAAGATATAATAACTTGTAAGAAAGACGTTCAATACGAAAATTGACAGAACTTCCCCTGGTTTTGGGCATTGTATCCATGATATGCAAAACCAAGGGGCGGGGGGACTACGGGTTCTTCCAAAACTACCGTTAGCTTCGATCTCGCTTACGAGTCAGTGCCCAACACCCATCCACTAACGGCTTCAATTTAATGCATGAAGATCACAACCCCAAAGCCATAGCGCTGGCCGCGATCATAGCGCATTGAGCAGTGAAGCACGCCGATCTTGCGACCCAAAAGTAGCAGATAAAGGAACGGGCTAGACGCTATCCGCTGACGCCACGGGGATCTTTTGAGTTAGTTAGTGTCGTGACTCGGGAAATTGTTACATTGGGATGAAAAAAAATGCTATAAGGTTTGGGGTATTATAGCTCAGACTTGCGCTGAGTCTGGGGAAAGAGAGGAGTTGGTTACATTTTGGCTTGCAGTGACTGTTGGCACAGAGAGAGCTGAGTGGATTGGGGAAATATGCCGTTCAATTATTGACACCATACATGAGACACGGCACAATCGGCAGTGATTTATCATTACGACGGCAGACGGAGACCAACAGCCATAATGTAACCAACTCCTCGTTCCAAGACTTCGAATTGCGCTGGGAACACCATGCCCCCGCTGGGTTGGGTTACAAATATGGCGTCTAAGTTTTTCATGGAACAAGCATGGAACCACTAAGCTAGCAGCGGCACATGTCAGCCTTAAACACTAAACACACCAGATTGGCTGGAAGCTCCGGGAAGACCTGTTTTTATCGGACCATGGCTGTTTTATGTTTTTCCGGGGTCGAGGGGGGCGGATCCAATTGGTTTGGTGGGTTGGGGATCCATGAATGTTGTATTTTATTTTCCTTGGTTTTTGAGATGCTGCAATTAGGGAGTAGGAGGGGTTGTTTATTACCCGAGCTACAGGAAATAAGGATCGTTGAAACAAATCTCTATTGGTATTAATGAGTGAAAGGTGCTTAATTGTGAGGTAGTGCAAGCGCAGCCATCGCGTCCGTTGGCTCGCGTTGGGCTGAGATGGAACCGCAATGTTGAGCCCCGATTAAGCCCTGTCGATCAGAAGTGCGGGGGAAGAACTCACGGGGGCGATGAAGATTTTTAATTTTAGTAACGGTCATGACTTGATCAAAGCTCGATTTCTTACTTTTGGATAATCACGGGATGGCCGTCTATGTTTCATAACTGACTGACCGTTACGCTGGGCTCTTTGTCTATCCCGCTAAAGCCAGTAGTCGACAAGCCATTCCAACCGTTAGTAACGGCCATCATTTGCGGCATTTGTGAGAGTCAATTGATGTTCGAAATGTATGTCGGCACCAACAATGGTACTATTGAGCCGATAGATATGGCTTTGCAAAGAGAGGTTAAGCTGATGAAACGGAAGAATCGCCTTGTATGGACTTAATTGCAGGATCGAGTTTGAGACATTCGGTTTCGTGATGCTACAGACAGCCATGGTGAGAACGAAGTTTTGCCTTTTACTGTTAAGTGTTATATATCTAATGCCAATAACAGTACACCCTCTTACAAGCTGAAGAAATTAAGTATGTAGGAAAGCCTTATGCCAGACCATTCCCCAGATCCGATAATTATACTCATTATCTGCTCTCATCTTTCGATCTTGAAGCTCGAGATTCTATCACAGAGTCAGTAAATCAGGGCGAAATCGACAAGGGATGTCAATCGTTAGGGAGATATTACGAGTTTCAAGTATCACTCAAGAATCAGGGATTTTGGAGGAATCAAGAATAGTATTAATAAGGTATTACTAACAGCATAGTCGACTCTTGCGTCTGGATACTACACAGTATGGACTAAAGCAGGATAGCACCAACAGCAGCGACCAGACCCATGCCAACAGCTCCGTGACCAGCAAGTCTCATGCCCGAGTTTGGCGCTGTTGTAGCCGATGCAACAGGAGTCTCAGTTCCCGATGTTGCATCCGAAGTAGCGCTGCCTGACGATGCCTCGGTGGTACCAGTGGTAGTAGCCACCGCCGCGGTCGTAGCCTCAGTGCTACCAGTGAAGACAGCGGTCGTCTTGGTAGTTGTCTTTACACTTGTTGTAGACGTAGACTCATCATCATCTGCGCCAGATTCCTTGATATCCAGAACATAAGTCCCATTTCCACTAACGCCTTCCTGCTCAAAACTAGCCCAACTTGGCTTTCCATTTGTTCCCAGAGATACACAAGCCTCGCGGTACGCATTACTGGCGCAGATGCTGTTTCCATCGCTGGTAACGCCGCCGCCTGCGTTGGTGCACGAAACAAATAGCTGAGTGACGAGCTTGGCAGTATTATCGAAGAATTCATGCTCAGAGTTGGAGCTCAGACAAGTACGGCAGCCATCCATAGAACCATACCACCCATCTGGGTTGGGAATGCACACGCAGTCCCGTGTTTCCTCCTCAGGCCATTTGAGCTTTTGACACTTGAGCATAGCCTGGTAGATAGGCCAGCAGCCGCAGTCGTCGAGCTTGGAGGGGCTGTCGTCCGCTTCCTTGGTCTTGGACCAGCCGTTGGGGTCTGCGGAGGTGAAGCCAGAGATAGCGACGAGGGCGGCGAGAGTTGAGAAATGCATGGTGGAGTAAACGAATGACGATGTTGTAATGAGTGACGTGAATGGGAGTTTGCAGAAGGCAAAGAGGATTGGGCCATCATGAGATTTTAAATGTGATCCTTCACCGGATAAATCTCGAAATGACTAGCGCTGTCAGCTGTAATTTCCGGGTTTAGGCGCCAGCATCCATAATTCGCCCGGTTGCCTTCCGTGAGATCTTGGCGTAATAAATCGCACGATCGGTAAAAGAGGCTGTAAGCCCATTGAGCTTATCTTTGCTAACCACGCTACTAAGTTACTCTTTGCTCACAGAGTTGCATCTTTATCTGCACATATGGCTTGATATCACCATGTGACTTCACAGTCGTTGACTGTCAATCAAGCGACTTCATGCAATAAAGGAGACTTTTCGCCAAAGAGGAGTCATTCCCCAGATGGAAATCCCCGAGACAAGGATGTAAGTGGATGTCCACACCGTCTTTAGCGAGATACTTAAGCACTAACATAATATAGCGCGAAATCAGTTGACCAACGATAAGAAACATGTGACTTCGCGTAGAGACTTCTACTGTGATTGGCCACAATGCTTCAAAATTGCAGGGGTTCTAGCCTTGTGGATGCTGGATCGGTTACAACTTTTTCAAGGCGTGACAGTCGCGGAAACAACGGCACCGCCTTCTGTTATTGCCAAGACGATTGAACAGCACTGGCGTACTGAAGGTCTGTCTGCATGTTGGCACACAGACAATGCAATTTTGGGGGTCTGTGGGTAAGCTTGATTTGTGTTTTGGACCTTGCTAGGTGAGCACTACCAGACTTACCCTGAACTGCCATTAATTACTCGATTATCCATAGCTTGGTCACCGATAACAGTCTACCATGTTCACTTTGTAATCTCAGCGCAATATTACAATGGACGCAGCAGGTAGATCAGTTATCATTGACTGATACGTGCGTTCCTGATGGAAGGGAGCTTCGGTCATGGATAATTACGGATTGGAGCATTAATAGGGCGGAGCTTGGTTCGCGCCATCACGATTTCGACGGTACCTCTGGTGTTGAACAAAGGCTATCGAACTGATGGGCAAAGGGATTTTAAAAAGCGAGGCTGTGTTAGAAAATATAGTTGGGATATTACAATGTATCTAATACTTTTTGTGTCAGGGGATATCATTATGCGTAAGACCCAGACTGTGAAGGTGCTCAATCCCATCTTTGATCTCTATAAGACAAAGCTCTGTATCCGGTGGGACACCAGTTTCGATACACTCCTCGAGAGCCATAGCAAGTTTGCTGAGAACCAGACCGAAAACACTGCCGTTGGCGACGTGGTATCCCCGGCGTTTGGCGATGCTTGGATGAGGATTTTTGAGAAGCGTCCCGTGGACGATTACCTACGCGAGGAAAGCCTCCCTGGTAAACTTGCTGTTGTCCGGGGCGTTGTAATGAAGAGGAGTGACGCGCCTGAAGTAGCAGTATTTTAGCATCGTCTTAAGACAGTTTGGGAGACGCGTCGTACTCTGGCTCGAGTTCTTGCTTTGGAATGACTCACTGATAGCCTGAGTTGGTCTTCATTAATTGCTATCAATGCTCAAAGTAGAAATAGTGCTTTGATTTAGATAGGAGACGTGGCAGGTCTTTTTACGGAATAGAACCTCTCTATAAGATGAGGTCTGGTCATGGATTCATTCCATCTTTACATACAACTCGGGCGATCTATGTGGATTCTAGAGTTAATAGAAATGTATTTTTAGTACTGCAGTCAAGATCCTTAGGGACATATATATCAACTTTGGTATCGCCACCGCATGGTATAACTATGTTATCGCATACCACGAAAGACTGGCATTGCCTGCAATCTTGCGGTGTTTGTCGCTGTCTATGCATTTAACCTTATCCGCCTTAGGGCACTTGCGAACATCCGCAGTGTTTGGTCTTGGCGAGTGAATTGGCATAGGAGACAGGAATAATCAAGAGAGTGTCGAGAGTAAAATTGGCGAACTGCATGTTGACTGGTTTGTTGGATCCGGGACTGGTCAAGGTAAAACCTGTTCTGTTATTCTAATGAGATATGGCGAAGGAGGCGAAGATAAGAACCTGCCAATGCTGAGTACTTTTCCCAATGATTCCTGTTGAGAAACAGACACACATAACCTGCTAGGGAACTGATGGTTTGACAAGGGAACTGGCTAAGTATTCCAGTGAAGAGAGGCGTGGGGCGGGGGACAACTAACCGCCGCGGATCATCGGAACTCAGGGTCTCGTCCCAAGCTTGAGAGAGCTCACCTTCGCAAATTGACAGAAGTGGTGCTTGCTATTATCCCGGATAGATATAGTATTAACTGTTGGTTAGGATGGTGAAAGAGCCGAGACGGACGTTTAAGGAGCAACCTGCAACACCTTTGGCCTTGGGTTCGACATTCTCGAGCCAGCGAGGCGTCATATTAACCTTGAAGCGGACACATAAGGCAAAGAACGCTTTATCTGACCGAATACAGATCACTGGCTATAGGCTTGCTCTCGTGAGAAATGGCACAGTTGGTACACACTAAAATTATACCAGGGTATCATCGCTGGGTAATATATTTTATATAGCTGGTATTAAAATATTGTATAAAGTAGCTGAATTTGCTACGCTCCAGAAGGAAAGTTGGTATGACAAGTACCCCAGAAGAGAAAACACACAAGTGCGCATATCCAGTCAGTTTTGAATAAAGGCGATGCTTTTGGTTTCGGAATTTGGATGTTGAGTGAGGTGTTTTCACCCCCCGTGATATTGCTGGCCCGTCCTGATGGTGTGCCGAGATAGACGATGGTCTTGCTCCTCGATTCAGAATTCCTCAGCACCTAGGATTGCTTGTCCTTGATGTATCAACTGGTTAGATACCACAGTGATTTCACTTTCGCGGCATTCGACTGTGCTGAGACGCAACTCAACTGTCTGTTGAACAGAAGTAGCGATGCCGATTGTTGATTTCATTAGGTGCTTACTATAATATTCTGATGGCTATTTATTGCCTTAGCTTACCTTATCCTACAACTCTTACGCATGGAATCCCTGTGTTTCTGTATGTCTCATTTACTCATAGCCTGACTGTAATTGTAATTGTCTCTTCTACCACTGAACTGAGCCGATCCTTGATATGCTAGCTATGTAAAACTTTCTGATCAGCCGCATCTTGGCGGTCAGCAGCCACTCATTCGGCTTCATTGAGTGGATACACATCTAAGCACGGCTCCCCAGGCCCCACAGGGGCGGTGAAACGGCATGGTGACCTGTTGCCTCAGGTTGTCCTGCATCCTTGTGAGGCCATTAGCCTGGTGGTGTGGCGGTGATTATTGAGGGGTGTGACCATTGAGCGACCAGCGCTCTGACACCTTGGACTGCCGCTAGTATGAGTCCTGGCTGGCTAGATGTAATTCAACTTTTTCAGGACCCGCATTTGTAGGATGTAGGTATCTGGTTCATACGCTACGGGTCAACCCAAACGTTTGAGACCGGAGATGGGTCTCCAACATACCGAACACTGCTTATTCAATTGTTATGGCACGTACAGCAGAGGGGTATAAAACAGAGCATTTGAAGAGTCTTGGTTTCCAGAATAATAAGAGGAGGTGCCAGCCGCCTCATGGAAAGGAAGATTGTCTGACTAGTAGGTCCGTGAGCTACGTATGTTGACCCCACCTTTTGACGATTGCCAACATTTGAACGCAAATTACTCAAGAGAACTCACGTTATCCATATCATAGTAAAGCCATTTTCGGGTCAAAGCTGATAAAAATAATAATCAGTAGCTATCTAATTGCATCTAAATTTTCTCAAATATATCTACTATCTAGAAAGGAGCGTCGTGCAGCCAGAAATCCCGTCTGTCAATAGAGAAACTTATTATAAAACCCAACTCCGTGATCGAAACCACTGGCGACACTAGATGTGCGTCCATAATTGGCAGTTCTAACCAGGATCTTTTATCTAACCTATTCCCGACCATTCCTATTCTCCCAAAGGAGAGAGCTCTGAAATGTACTTGCAAAGATTACACTGAGCCCTTCCAGGCCTGCAGCTCCCGTTCTGGCAGTACCACCTGCCATTTACAAGTCGACGGTTGGTTGCTTGGAGGGGATATACAATTTTGACAACTGCTTGGTCTATAACGGACAGACGATTGGTCAAAGGGATGTGAACTCCATCCACATTCCACTCATACTCCGGAAGGATCTCGTAGATCATGATGGATTGCCGGTCGAATTTTGAAACTAAGCGAGGTCGATCATCAACTCGCTTTTCAAAGTTCGTCTCGAAGTCTTCCTCTGTTTTCCCGGTATGGATCATCCATTTTTCCTTGTCAAACTTGAGGTTGGATGCTGGGGAGGCATGCTCGTGACGGAATCCAAGGGCGTGCCCAAGCTCATGGAATGCCATACGACGGACCTGATTGGGCACATGCCATGGCTCTACTGCAAGATTCATAGTTCTCCCCGGGCAACCTAGCGCCTGTGTTCCAATGACAGACCAACTATAATCACGCTCAAAAGTGATTTGGAGGTCAGCATTTCCTATGGCGTGGCTATTTGCTGTGGTTGCGAGAAATTGGAAACTGATGTTTGCGTCTTGGACCCACTGCTCAGCACATTCGGCGACTGTCTGAATCACTCTGTCGGCGTGAGGATGGAATGGTTTTTCAAGAAAGGCCACCGTGATGGCATGCCCAAGGGGCCAACGGTCCTCCTTCTTGATCCATAATGCCTGAGCCTGGCGGGGAATGTCGCCATGATGGATCGACTTGACAGATGGCGAGATGATTCCGGAGCTTGATCCTTCAAGCCAGTTGAACCGGATATGAGATGTGTGAAGGCTAGGAGGGATATTGTTACTGTCGGCTTGAAAGGATGACATGGCTGTAGGGGCCGCCAAGCTCAGTTCTGGTGGTAACATGATCATGAGGGAACGAGAACAATGAGGAAGGTGCATGAAGAGTGAACGGTAGATAAGAAAGACAGGAGCTTAGGAGGGTGAGGAGGGCTATATATACATAGTCGGGTGTGATAGATTCTTCATTTCAGTCATTGTCAGATCGTTCTCGACACCTAGTACCAGCGTTGGTCGGCGTTTGTTGTCTGATGACAGAGGTAGCTAAATTCGGGAGACAGGGCGGGTAACGTTAGTAGATGCAGTAGCGTATAGCCACCACGGAAGCTCACTAGAAGTGTGAGAAACGGACAAGTCCCAGGGTATCAAGATGACGCTCTGAACCGACGGTCCATCTCTCCCGACTCCCACCCACCATCCACTATTGTAGCTGATACTCCATTTCTATGCAGCTACTCTATCGAGCTAGCCTTAATTCAATTTGCGGTCGCTTGGTAATTTTGGTTAGCTCTGCGACTTTTTCAAAAGGGGAGATACTATTGGCTATCCATCCTCGTTTTTTGGCTCGTAGTGAGACACGGGACATGACAACTTACAAGGGTAGGGATTCTTATTCTCTGATGGATGTTGGAAAACTTTAAGTGGAGACAAACACGACGCACCTCGACCATGATTGACAGCAAAAGAGACAGTTGGATAAGAAAGGCATGTTTGTCATAAGGAAGCACGGTCATAAAGGCAAAGCAATTAATATACTGGCGGTACATTATTGTAATTTTATGTATACGATCGCAATAAGGCTGGAGACTCAGGTAAAGCTGTTTGCTTGCCTACGCTTTGTTCTTGATCTTCTTTCTAGGATTCCTCATTTCGATTTTCTTCTTATGTCTCTTATTGTTCCTTATGAGGCTGTATTCTACATTTACAGAGAGATAATTTTATTACTAATTGTCTTTGTTTTTAATAGAAGAAGTGCACATTAGCTGCTAAGCAGATCTTATACTGCTTTTATATATATGAAATAAGAGTGCTGCACTACAGGACGTCTTAATTATCAGCTATATAAAGACGGGAGAGGTTGGACTAACTTTAGAATAAACTTCTTACCCTGTATATTAGTAAAGAATATATTTCTGTACAATAGAGTTCTTTTTAATCCTTTTATAGCTGCCTATAAAGAAGCTCTTTATATTGTTTCTGAACGCCCAGCAGACAAAGAGAATAAACTAACTCTATAATAGACAGTGAGCATTTTACTATCATAAGCCTTGTTCTATTTGTTATATGCAAAAAAACAAAGTGCCCTTCTTACTGTGTTTCTGAGTTACTTGTAAATACAAGTCACGATGAAATGTCTCCATCTCATAACGAGAGGCTTGCCGTTCCCAGAGGGCGAGGGCGCCGGCAACAAGCCGTTGAATGATATTTCGTAGAAGGATCCTACACTGATCAACAATCAAGATAAAGGAGGCTAGAAGAACATTGCAGACGTTTCGCAAGATAAGAATAGCACGGCCACAAGACTAGAAGACTGTGCTTCTGCAGGACACGATCAGTTGACTGTCTTTATTTATTCACTCTTGTTATACTACCTCCTGACTGAAGCTGAGACTAGCAAATCATTACCACCAAAGACATCAAGATATGTAGGCATTGTATCAAGCATATACTATTAACTGAGCGGGGGCCTACCTAGTATCAGGGCTACTTCAATATATTGTTTGAGATCTGCACCCCCTTAGCTTCTATATTATGCAGAGCGGCACTATCCATAACGAAATGGATGCCGTTTAGTTCCGACTCAATAGGAGGCAAATATGTTCTATCCAGCATTTGAATAATTCCTGATTATTGCAAGGCTAGTCTTCGTGTATTGCTTTCGTCTTTGTTATGTAAATAGGATCTTTGCTCTAGAATCCTTTCTCTGTATAAATAGAACAACTATATATTAGACAGTACGGAAAAGAATACAGTTATTAATATAATATGAAGCCTCTTATAAAGCCTCTATGATGACCAAATAAGCATTGATAAGGTTTCTTTCGCAAACAAAGGTCCTTGATGTAAGTTTAGAGATATGTTTCAAAGGCAAACCCTTACGATAGTCCATTTAACAGTCCTCAATTAACAGTCCTCAATTAACATCCTCAATTAACATCCTCAATTAACATCCTCAATTAACATCCTCAATTAACATCCTCATTTAACATCCTCCTTTGACAGTCCTCATTTGACAGAGTACGTAGTGGCGCTAAGCTCCATAAGTCCCACACCCTTAGCGTCGGAATGTCTCTCCGGACTGACTAAACATCCAATAGCATAAAGGTGCTAAGGTAGAGAAGCGGGACTAATTTCCCTGAGGCACTTGATTTGTCCTCGGCTGGAGCAAGTCGCGGCCGGTGCATTTTTAGCGCCAAAATGTAAGCCATAAACATGGGCTGAAGGTCGAGTTCAAGACATGTAGAAAGTAGTTCAGCAGTATGGGGAACAAACAATTGAAATCTATAGTTCCATCTCAACTGATTAATATCAGAAGTTCTATAAACAAGTTTCACTCTTATCTCTCTAAAATGTATTTTATAGTTAGTATACTCATAGATTTTGTAGTTCTTTGTCTACTTATCTGTTGCTGCTAGCACATTTATACAGGCCTTGCAGAGCGACAGATAGAACCCACTGGAGGAACTGCCCTTTATACAGTTCTTGGAGTATGTAACGAGAGAGATCTTCTGAAATTAAAGGGGAAAGCTAGGAAGAGAAGAATCCGAACAGTCTGTCAGTTGTTTTTGACTTCAACGGTATACGTTGTTTCTCATACATCAGAACATCTTACTCAGATATGGGTCTTCATGCTGAAGAGGGAGCTCACTTAGGACAACATGGAGAAAATTGGTGGCAGTATCGGGTTCGATGTGTGCTACATGATGGAGCAGTTAGCTAGGAGGACGATCGAGTAAGAGACAATAGCCAATAAAGACAAATAATACAGGTAGCAATAAACTATACTCCTTGATAATAAAGCGATATAGCCATCCTTACACTGGCATACCAAAGCTATGAGATGCGGCGATCAGCATTAAGAAGTCAAGGGCCTGGCTCGTCTGGGGGGGTTTCTCAGTTAAGGAATCAGCTCGCGAGTAGCATATATTGAAGTCCAGGCGACACAACAATGGGAATAGCAGGAGAGAGTTTGGTTCAGGTATTCAGCTAGCTGTTTTACCGCCTATATCTGGGTAACACTGTATTTAATAGCTTAGGCATAACAAGATAACTAACCGAAATAAATAATAGTAGATGCATATATGATGATTCTTTGTCTTATGAATGCTAGCCTTTTATTCTCGGCTTAGATTTGAACCAACTCTGAAAGCTGGTGACGAGGGCAGTTCTAAACCGGTCGAGGTCATGAGAGTCCTGTTAGGTATTAAGAAGCTAGGTACAGTAAACTAAAAGCTGTATCTATCCTGTTTCTGAAGCATAGAATTACTGATTCACGTACTGCAAAATGCAAAATGCACAATTGCATTGTTTATTGGTCAAGGCCGTGTGGCCAACTTCTGAGATGCCCCCAGACGATCTCAGACAACCTATATAGATCTTAACTACAAAATGGAAAAGTCGGCTAAGGAACTATACATCCGTGAGCTTTATACCGTTATTATAGAAGTCTCACTAACAATAAGTGCAGTAAGTCATAAGATGTGTTCCCTTCTATACCATTGAAAAATGCTGAGAGATTTGGGTTGCGACCCATTACAAGTGGTTCAGTCGTCGAGACATCATTGTACCTTTTCTCTATGGAATGACGAACTACAGTGGTATCCGCACTTCATTCACTCAGTTATTGTAGGGCACCATCCCGCGACTCCTCAAGGTGCGGTTCTTGAGAAACAGAGCCTTAAACCGTGAGGTTGTTCGATGATCCAAAGGTGCGCTTTTTAGCCTCACACCCCTCCCATGAGGGTCTCGGTAGCCTCCTCCAAGTTCATGGCTTGGACCAAGATAAAAGGTGGGTCGGATAAGCACTAGAGTTTGCGCTAGTCTTAGTTAGAATTCTCTTCCCTCATACGAGCTAAAATCCAGGGAAATTAAATGCTGTAGGATGCCTGGCACATGGAGTATTTCGAGTGAAGTAACGGTTGACAGACACCAGCGTATGAATCAATTCCCTTAACGACCCGCGATACGAACCCGAACAAGACTGAACTTCGCATGGACGCGAGGCTATACATAGAAGATACTCCACAATTCATATTCTCAACAGGACCCGCAACTAGCGCACCTGTTCAAGCCGGATGCACTTCCGTTGTGGGTACCGACAAGGCGCTTTTAGTGTGGAGCTGCCCGACTGTGTCTGTTGGATATGCGCGCTTCCTACTGATTTGGCCGTCCCAAAAGCTAGCTCGATAAACAACCCCAGATACAGTCAACAAGAGACAAGGACAACAACAAACGTGTTTTGAGCCGTCTAGGAGATGAAGGTACCCTCATTGCCTGAAGAATTCCCACTAAGGTATATACAATAATAGACCCTTTGGGTTTAGCTACTTTAAGTACATAGAGGACAGTGATATTGTGTGAAGTGGCCTATGCAAACGAATTGTTAATAACGATTCCGTAGCCAAAAGCGACAAGACAAAAAAGGTAATAGAGACTTTCCGCCAATAGAGCGAATATTATAACATCTTATTTAATGAGGTCTAGTATAGGCGATGAACTTGGACAATAGATTGACAGCCAGAGATAACGTATGCTGTGTTCTACTTACTCCATGACTTCGCCTGGCAACACCAATGTCCTAAGACTTGTTGAAGAGTAGGTCAAGTGCATGTTAAAGGAATCAGGCAAGTCAACAAGGATCCCTAATTATATCTGTCGGTGGTATATGAAGGCGTTGTTAATACATTCGCTTCTAAAGTGCGATTATAGAGCTTAAGAATAGTTAATAGACATTGCACTTAAAGAACCTATAATGCGTTAGTCTAAGCCAACAATAGATATTATCTTAAACAAGACACTTCCAAAAGACATCAATCATGTCAACGTCAGTGGTAGACGGCACCGCCCCGAGCCGCAAATCATGGCCGCAAGCGACGGACTTCTCTTGGAAAAGGTCTCATCAATGATAATCTGGGCTCTCACCTTGGAATCAGGCCAACTCACCGCGCTATACCTTGCAGCCCAGGGACACTCCGCTAATGTCAATGAACTAATTACACTCAACCATGCCAAGCCGCGAGATTTGGCCAACTATATACACTGCTGAAGGGAACCAAAGTCTATCTGCCGCTGCAGAACATCGTGTAAGATGCGAATAACTCGATGCACATTTTTATCATAAGAAGTGTCTAATGATAGATGACTCGAACGGTAGGTAGCTATATACCTATAGCTCAGAGAAATAGAGATATAAAGAGAAACAGTAATTAATACAAGATAACTTAGCTCTCTTACTCAGAACTAACAAGCACTATACCTATTTATCGAGACTGGACTGAAACTACAGTTAATGCAAAGTGCTATAAAAGAGCAGTCAGAATTGACATTTTGTGGCGCAGCACTTTCTGCAACATGGAGCAGTTAAGTATAAAACAATGGTCATTGCCCGACCGTGATAACGGCGTTGGTTGAGTTATGCAACTACGGTGGGCCATAAAGTCTTTAGCGCTGTGTTTGCTGCAATTTGTGGCGCAGTCGAAGGATGTTTTTTCTACAATATAGCGCAGTGACAAGATGTTCTTTCTGCATTATAGTACAGTTTAGTCTGAGTATATAATTATTTAATTATTAGTTTAATAGGATAAGTTTCTTAGAAATAATAACAGTAAGTTTACTTTAGGACATAAAGATAAAAGGCTACATTAGCTGTATATTATGCCCGGTATTAAGTAAAGGGTTAGATACTTGTAAGAATTTACAGTATCTTTTCTTATCTTTTTAAATAAAGATACTTTTTACTGCTAGACTTTATTTATTTTACCAGTCTATGGACTAGAACACTTTTTGTATTAGGTAGATAATCCGCCTGAAGTGCGCTCGCGTGCATCATTCTGGCAAAATTACATTCCAGGTTGGCTGTAATCACAAGTCGTGTTCTCCGCAACCTACTTCAGCGGCATTGTATGCGTTGCAGTGAGCGAGTAGCTTTTGCCTCGACATAAATCCTTTTAACCTCACCCCAGGCGCCGGTCAAGCTCTCGGAAATACGACTTTACTCCCTCAAACACATAATTCTTCAGAGCCAACACAGCTAAAAATAGTTCGCCCCACATTCGGCCTGACGAAGCCATGCAATCAGTATGTATGCTATTAATATACCGGCACGTCGCCTTTCTTTTCAAGATGCGACCTTCTTCTCGTCTAGTAATTACCTATAGGCTCAGCGATGTAAGAAACTCCAAGATCCATTCTTTCTTTGCGAACCTCATAAACCTTCCAATACCTTTCCTCTTTGAAAATGTCACACTATTCGGTCTACCTCGTCGAATCCATGGGCATGCCACGAAACCACCATGCAATTTTTGTTAAAACCGGCGACAAAGAGGAGGGAACCATCTTCAACGTCACGGGGAATGTAATGAATGGGTTTACCCTCGAAATAAGGGAGACCTTTCAAAGTCCCAGGTTGGAAGCAACTTTCGAGTCATGGGCAGAGATAGGAGTGATTGAAATCACTGATTTGCCTCGCGTCAAGGCAGTCTGCGAGGCAAATCCTCCGCCCGGACCGCAGTATGATGGGCTTAGAAGGATCGACCCTGCGAAGCCTCTGCGACGATGCCAGGAATGGACTAGGGAAACAATTGGGCATCTGCGGGAGCAAGGTATTCTTCTACGTGGCAACTAGAAGCGCTGCCGCGGAACATTCAGTTAACAGAAAGTGAACGTCAGTTCGATGCTTGGCACTCCCAGTAGGTGATCTCATGAGACACTTGAGGGAAGTCATCCAGAGGCGTCAAAAGACATTGATCATATAGTGGAAGGTAGTGGAGGTCTTGACATTGGGGGGAGGCAGCATATATAGGCCGTTGTAGGAATATTTATTCTCATGGGATCTATCAGGTACTTTGGCCAGTACAGCTATTGTAACAGCTGGCAAGAAAAGCCCAACTGGCACAGCATAAATCGAAGAGTACCAGTATTGCGTTATAGTTTCTCCATATTCCCCTTCTCCGAGCTATGTTGAAGAGTAACTGTCATGCCTGGGATACCAACCCCGAAAGAGTGGTCATAGGAACTAGGCCACAGAAGCAACGAGGTCCTGATTGTCTGAGAATTGAACACCCTTGAAAGTAGAGTTCTGACCACTTGGGAAGCTGTATGTCGCCTTGTTGGACAGAGAAATGTTCAGCCCGCCAGTTGACACAAGAGCATCACCCTGACGTTGAATATCTCCGATAAACGCATCGGAATCAGTAAAGAAATCCTGGATATTATCCACAGGCGGAGTCGAATTGTCTGTCGTCTCAGAATTCACACTTGCGCTCAGGATGCCGCTCTCGTCAACAGTGAGAGTATATGTGTCAACAATCGTTTTGTCAACCCCATTCCCGCTACTTGCGGTGACGAAGTTTTTCATGTCGTAGTTGATTACTAAATGCTGGGTAATGACAATAGATGCACTGCCATTGGCGTTGGTGAACTGGATGTTCATGTTGTAGGTTGTGCCGATCATAAAGTAACCGATGTTGTTGTTAATGCCCGCCCCATCGTGGTCCTGGTTGCTATAGCTGTAGGATAATACTGTTTCGCCTGCCACGTCGCTCAAATTGGGTTGACTGCCTGGTCTAATGGCATAACTCATGGCGCAGTTCATCATCTGGTAGACCTCGCAGTGGGCTTCTACCTGGAAGCAAACGCTTGGAAGGTAGTTCTGCAGGCTCTGGGCGTAAAAGTCCCGCAAGTTGTCGCGATTAATGGCAAGGGTCCCATCTTGGTTGGTCCAGATTAAGGAAGTCGACATGATTGAGGTGAATTTGACTGGTGGAAGGAGGGAAAGCTGAGATTGAGAGGTAGACAGAATTCAAGTCGAGCTTTTTTATTCAAGGTTTGCGGTAACAAAATCATAGAAATAGAGAGAAATAAGGCCCATTTTGTACATCGAGATAAGGATACTATCTTCTCAATATCCAAACTAAGGACCGTCCAAATATGGCCGCTTGTCTCACAAGAAAGGTCTAGATCGCAGGCCAGCCAGCCACTTTGGGAGTGGCCCAGAGTCTAGAATAATCTGACCCCAAATAGTCTAGCCACAAGACCTAGCGTCCATGAGTATATTGAAGCAAAGGGGTTTACAACTCTAATGATAAATACGCATGACTTCTTATAAAATAGATACTTCGTATTTCGCCAATGGCTAGTCTATTGATAAAAGTTATCTGATCAGTTCTTGAGCCTCTTTGTAGCCATCAAGCATAACGTCAAAAACACACTATAGCACTAAGATCTGCTAGTGATGCACCTCGAAGCCACTACCCAGTCGTTTGACCACTTTCTTACAGGATAGTATAAGCTATTACTGCAAGCTTCAATAGTCTGGAGCGGTTGGTTTCCTTACCTTAGACATAGCGTTCCAGCTTAAACTAAGAGTGACGTGCGCGTCCTGTTGAGTCAACGCTCAATACCATACTTGCCACGTGTCTAATATATCGCCGATTAAGCCGCTAAATATTCGTAGTATCTTCAGCGACATTCAGAAAGGAATAAGTCATGTCAAAAAATTGAAACATCTCCACACTGGCTCAATTATTCTTCGTATGGGGTAGTATCCAGTACCAATGTAACGAGGACGGGGCGTTAATGACGATCGGACCAGATTATTCGAAATATACGAATACCGATTCTGACAGCCTGGAAGGATGATGGGGCAGTGTGCTGATCTTTCAGGCGGTTTTGCAATCAGCATTAAAGGAAGCGGGTCGATTACTTGTTATAGTATCTCTTTCGAGCGGTGTATGTAAGTTGGATTCGAATGCCAGATATCGTGATAACTTCCAAGAAACTCAGGTCTCGGTATACTTAACTTGGCATACCAGAAACTTTGATGCAACCTTGAAGGAAGATTACTCTGTTGGAAGAAAAACTATAAAGCGTGCTGAGGTCGCTGCCTTCTGGCTGATATCATCAACCATTCACACTCAACTTAATTCAACAAGTCTTCAAACAACTGGACCCAATCCACAATGCCTCTCAAAGCTCTTCTTCTGACTGCTGCAATGGCCAGCTCCGCCCTCGCCGCCAATAACCTCAACTTCATCTACTCCCGCGGCGACTTCGCAACCGGCGGCCCAGGCGGCACCCAAACCGGCCACGACAGCGGCCTGACAATCACCGACAACACGGGCAAGGAGCTCTACAGCGAGTCCTACCCGGGCAACGCGTCTCCCTGCGCGAACCCAAACATGGAGCTCAAGATCAAGTCGTCTTGCTGGGAGGGAGAGTTCTCCTTCAACTGTGCTGCAAGTGCCTTTGGAAGAATTAATGGTTGTGAAGTCAAGGCTGGAGATGATAAATTTCCTGGAAGGGTTGACTCTGATGAGAATTTTACGGGAATCTCGGTTTCGGCCCAGGATGTTTGTGGTGGTGGATTTGCAACTGGTGGGGATTGTGGGGAGGGAGCTACTTTTGAGATTGCGTCTCATAACCCTTGAGTGCAGACGTGTATATACTATTGGAATAGTCGAATATCATTAGGTTTAGTTTCATGATTGGATCTGAAATCACTTTTTGCAGTTGAGACTTGTGGCTGAGAGTTTATTCCAGCAGACAGATCCTAGCTTGGGCTCGCAATAAGATCAATAAAAGTAAACGATACCCATTGTTCGAAGAGATTTAGTCGAAGTAGATGCTCTCCTAAGCCCCTTTGACTCAGGTTTCGACTGCTTTCCGCTAGGATTTGGCGTCAAGGTCTTCCATTTCTCGCTCCATGTTTCTCTCTAGAGCATCCCAAGCTGCATGTGGCAAGTGTCCATGGATACTCCATCCGCCTCTAGCATCATCAATGACTCTTATAACAACCGGTGCCATGGTTAATTGCACTGGTCTCTCTACAGACACTCTCTTTCCGAGATTCGGATTCGAGAGTCTGAGATTCACGAAAGATGTGATGAGGCATCGCTGATTACTGAGCCTCACTTCCGGAATTGCGATGCGGCCTGCGTTACCGTAGTTCATCCTGAAACCTAGGAACTTAGAGACGTAGTCTGGGTTTTTGAACTTCTCTATAGAACGGCGGGTTGCTAGCGCCAGGTCTTCAAGGGACGCATGCTGAAGTGCGCCAGATTGAACACTCGGCATGACGGCCAGGCCCAAAACGTTGCCTGATACACTGGGCGAGATGAGAGCATGCTTGTCACGAAGATTTACAGCTCGAGATAGGGTCGTAGCTGTTCTTGGTTGATAAATTTCGCATGTTGCCTATTATGTTGTCAGCCTGTTGACTTCGGATGGTAACAATCGAAGCAGTGAATCTAGCGGATGACAAACCTACCTTGTAAAACCAGCTGGCAACGATGTCATTTCTCGAAAGTACTACCCCTTGCCCAGCGTTTGACCGTACCCGAGTAACCAGTCCCGCAACAAGCTTTGGGGGCAAGTAAGCCGTTCCAAATGTGCGCGGATAACGAAGACTATAAATTTTGGAGAGTAGTTTCAACTTCAATCCAACCCAAAGAGTGACGGCCGTCCACCCCGGAAGGGAGGAGGGGGGATTTGTCTGGAGGGTACTGATCAATATATCCAGGTTAGGTCTGTCCTTTGGCCCCTCAATCTCCGGTCTATGGCTATCTGGATCGTGCGTGTGAATGTCCTTCGCGAGAAGGCATTCCCACTCGGCAACTATCAGTTTCAGGGCGGGTGCATCGAGTACGACATGCTGCCATGCGACACACATCAAGGTTAGGTCTTTGGCTATCACAAAATGAAGATGCATCAACCGCTCATTCTGGACTACACACTGGTGGGCTGCATTCGTGAAGGCTGCTAGAGGCTGTAAGCAGGGGGCCTTACGAGGGTCGAATCGTTTAACAGAAGGAGCCGCTGATCCACAAGGAATGTAGTTGGGAAGAATCTCATGCAGGGCTCGATCTGGTGCTTTGAACGTAGTGACCCTAAAGGGCTCAGACTGTTCCTGCGACGTTTCGGGGATATCGATTTTAAACTTTAGCCGGAAAGTATCAGCGCCCGAGAAGACTGCATATATGAACATGAAATAGGTATCAAGAATGCATGAGAATTCTTACACGTTTCTCTCTCCATGCCAAGCGCCCAGAAAGCCACGGAGCTTCACGGAGAACTGACAGTTTGAGTGTGTTACTCATCCGTTCGACATTTACATCTCCCCTGAGCGCCCACCCAAGGATCGGCGTCATGCCCTGGTAAAGCTAGTAGTCACTTAGAACCTACTACCGAACGGGTTTGCACGGCCTTCTAAGTTGACGTGCCGGCTCGCAGTCCCATATGGTTAAAGGGTGTGTATTCTTTTCGCTAGTAGTTGTTTGTGCATAGTACTTCCTGCTATGATGAAAGCGACTTTAAACTCTGTCAGAACCTCTTATCCTTGAGTGTTATGCTTCGGAAGCATGATGCATACTTATGCCCAGGCTAGTCACTTACCGTTCTTGTGCTGTTTTGAGTGTTTTCAGAACAGATGCGCGGTAGCGTGATTTGAGAAGTAAGAGCAACATGATCAAGTCAAATAAATTCGACGACTATTCCTTAGACAGGTTGTCTTAATAGCGCGGCGATACCGATTGTTGTCCAGACGTAGGTATGAAAAGAAAACAAGGTGCAGTTGTGGAGCGCGAATGTGAGTTACCTCGAGAAAGAACAGCTTTAGGGATGAGAGGGAATGTTGCGGTTAGAAATGGCAACGCTTATTTGTTTATCATGTTAGACCCAAGAAGAAGTGTTACCTATATAGCATGTGATGGGACAGGGGCTGGAAGCCGTGATCTACAACGAATAGTGTTTATATTCAGAGACTAACAAGAAAAGAAAAGGCAACAGAGAATGGAGTCACAAGGAAGTGAAGAAGACATAAGCAAAAGAGCATCCTATAGCACTCAGCCTAGTAACATAAGTTACCAACTTGTAGGAAAGGGATAACAATTTCAGAAGATGGTGCATAATCTCTGGCTGCTTGGGTTCAAAATTCGGATATCATTGGTTCATTGACGCGGATTTGTAACGCTTATGTCAATATGTCAGCATTACAAAGTCTTACGTAGAGGTACGCAAAGCATTGATTGTGGGATCAACGTCGCGATTTGTTTCTGACCCCGACAGTTCAAAAGCAATGGGGAAAGCTTCAAGACTGTAATATTTACAGAGCAAAGACCACAGCTTGAAACAGCCAACACGATTTATCGTATATACCAGCGTTGCAAAAAGGCCAGGCTCTCAAGCTCATCCTGCCTAGAAGCAGGATTAAGATCCAGCCATTTATCGCACTCGGTACCCGCATAAAACAAGCTGGCCACCGCGTTCGCCTGACTTCCCACGATTAGTTTGCCGACCCAGAGTGCTCATCCAGTATAGATTTCATCGCATACAAGGTCAATAATCCTTCCATTAACCCTAGCTAGGCGAGCCTGCAAGAAGGGGATTTTCAGCTCAAGCATACCGCAATTACCAAAATGCCACAGGACTCTTAAAACTCTTAAATTAACCGCGATCTAGAGACTGGGTGTCCTTTATTGCATATTCTACTATTGCTAATCCCCAAGACTTGCACATGTTCATTATACACAGGCAACAAATATTACGCTTCTGATCTTGCTTACGATTCTGAACTAGGACAAGAGAGGTTGCTCAACCACTTGCTGAACTGGATAGTAGCAAACAGGGAGGGACGGTAAGAGATATGGCATGGTTCATGAATTGGTGACATGGCAGGGATAGGCCAGAAGAAATATTTATGAAAATATTTGTAGGGCTGACCTAATAAATTGTCTGACTTTAAGATTAAAGAACTAAATAAACTGAATATTTACTATAAAAGAAGAAGGTTCTTGTGTTATGGCATAGCCAGACTAAACAAATTGAGCATGGACACCGATCTTATATACAGGATCAGAACAAAAACTACCAGGAAGTGTATATCCTGGCTGCACCAATATCCAACTCCCACTGCATGTCCAGAAGTCCGCAATCCCACCACCTGGCCAGTCGCAAACCAACTTATTATACTGGTCCTCAGCGATGCTACAGGAAACCACCTCTTGTGTGTCGGTGTCGATAAGCGGTTCGGGGATGATCCGTAGGTAAGAGGAAGTCAAAACACCGTTGATGGTAGTGGAGATCATGGATTCACCGGGGGAACTCGAGGGTCCGCTGACAACTGTGACTGCACCTGTTGTTGGGTCGATCTTGAAGGTTGGAGCAAGTGCAGAGGTGGGAGTGAATCTCATGGAGAAGAAGCCTAGGACTTGCTCGAGCTTACAGTAGCCGATGCCTCCGTTGAGAGCTGGGTCTTGGCTGTCGTAGGTGAAGAGTCGAAAGGTTGGTTCAGGTGCAGAAGCAGCGGTAGTTGTCGCAGCAGATGAAGTCGTGGCCTCAACGGATGTAGTAGTTGTGTCTAACGCCGCGCCGGTTGTTGTAGCCCCGGCAGTCGTTGTAGACTCGATGGCCTCGCCGGATGTTGAAGTCACAACAGCTTGAGTGGTAGAAGATATATCGTCAAAAGTCGCCGAAGTTGAAACGAGGGTAGCGAATGTAGTAGATGAGCCAAGCGTAGATGTCACGTCCTCTGAAGAAGTCGAGACATCGGAAGACGAAAAAGATGGCTCAGCGGTCGAGGTTGTTTCGATGAAGGAGGATTCCGTGGCCGAAGACTGGAAGCTAGAAGCGGATCCGGTGCCTGACGAGGCAACCGACGAAGTGGACGGCTTGCATACGCTCGCTTCAACAGCCCCCAGTGAAAAGAGCGCGAGGGCGCCAATAAATTTCGCAGACACCATAGTAACGACAGACTGAACTAAACGAGTGACAGTACGTAGAAAACGAGAAATATGTAAATAAATGGCGACATCATTTACTTATAAAATGTGCAGTCTCCTTTTACAGCTCAATGCCAGGGCAGCTGGAGGTCTGTGTACTTATCGACCCAAAATCGGTTAGCTTACCTCGCTTGCTACGCTCAGCTACCAATAGTTCATTCAATGTATTGGCTTGGTAAGGCGCTACGATCAATAGTCCAGCCTGAATCTATAGAGACGATGTTTGCTTTGGCTTGCAAGTAAATTGGTGGCTGATGCCAAGATCCGGGAGGACCGACGATACTGGAAATAAAAAAACAAGAGGTCTATGGCTAAGAACTCCTAAGATAAGGCGTTTGAATAAATACAGAGTGACAATAAGTGATCCAATAATGAGCAGTTAGCTGGGCTGAAATTCTCTAGGAAACTTCATACAATGTTGAAGGAGTTTCAGCCGATGCCCCAATCGCATTTAATGCCACAAAGAGTAGGTAGGAGTCTTGGAATAACACTGATCCCTGTGCTTGCCTCAGTCGATGGGACCCGGTTGTTGAGCGCGTTAACCAAACGGCTGTCGAGGCAACTCAAATCGGACATAGCCAGCTTTTTATATGTCTTTGCGCTTGCTGGCCTCGGTGCAGAAAGTGTTCCATTTTTCCAACTGCTCCCGGATTGATCCAGTCATGCTCCGTGACCGGCTTCCCAAATCTGCTGTCCCCACAATCTCTCGGAAGACCCGCGGGATAGCGGGCGAGGTATATCCGAGCTGCCGTTGAAGACGTATAACTAACCTCACCTCATACAACACTTGACCGACTAATTCTCCAGTCAAAATATCCTCAGAATGTCTACAAGAAAAGGTCCATTCCGACTCGTCACCGTCAACACGGCGCCAGAGCGCGCAAAGCGCCTCATCGGACGCTTAATCACCGAGCTGCAAGATGACTACGAGATTATCCATTTGGACAACTGTTCCAGTAAGTTTCTCAACGAGGCAAGATGAGCATATTATTAATTAATCCAGGCATCGATGAGGTTGTTCCGAAAGTAAGAGAACACAAACCGAATGTATTGGTGAGGGAAATATAACTCTAAAAGCTTATGCGACAAGTCTAACTTTGTTTCTTAGTTCTCGGCTTCTATGTGGTCTGCGGAAGAGGCGGAGCAAATTCACTCGTTGGCAAAGTCTATTGTGCCTGATATTAAGCTTCATGCTATTCCGACGGGACTGCAGGTTGAGAGGGGGCCCGATGCTATTGTTGAGTATCTTGTTGAGAAGGTTCCTCCTCTGCTGGATAGCTAGATCATCAAGACGGGAGGGTCAAGCAGATATCATCAAATATATTGGACACCAGGTCGATTCTGCAAGATGACGCATGTGTAGGAACCATCATTTGTATACTGAATCTGCATATAATCGTGAAAGTGGCTGCCTCTCTGTTCCCCATCTAGTCACCGTGCAGCAAAGGCCATAGGCTTTCCTTGCAAACTCAGACATGTCACACGTCCCTCCAAGCTTCTTCCCCACAGACGAGCAACTCTGGGCCGCTCAGTCTGAACCCTTATATTCCAAAAATTATCTCTTACTACCACAACCAAGACAAGAGTGGTGTAGTAGGTACTGCCCTCCTCCAGATTGCGAGATCTGAACCCAAAATTCCAAAGTCCACCCCTTCAACTCCCCTTTCCCTGATAAAAAAAAAGAGCAGAGACAACAGCAGTCTTCCGTGAAAGAGCAGAGACAAACAGCAGTCAGACCCCCCATCCTCCCCTGAAAGAGCAGAGATAACGGCAATCGAGACACTGCCTTGGGAAAAGTTTCCCAGCCCACCTACTACACCACTCTTCATTTTTTGGTATTTGCATGTAATATTGCATATATCTTTTTGCCTCCTACTGTCTATCATCTATAGTTGACTGTTCATTCTTCAAGTAATTTACCAAAGCTCAATGCACGACAGTGTCCGCCGTAAGCAGCCTGCTGGATGTCTATGTCTCCAAGATGAAATACTCAGGCGAATGCAATGCTAAGTTCTGTGTGTTGACTTAGGCTATCAGTTGCATGTCTCAACTGGTGATACCACATCTAGCTCACAACCTAGACATTATGTCACGCGAATGCGATGCAGAAGTGCTGCAAGGAATGCTAATGGATACTCTGGTGCGCTCGGCTCTTCGTGAACATTGCGATCTATTTTTAACTTTCGCAACACAGTCGCTCTGTAGCCTGAGGATCCATTGCCAAAGTTGTTGGGCGCGTGCCTCTGTGTGGTTGGATTGACTCATCCACCACAGACAAACTTTAAGAACATGCTCACATGCCCACGTCACAGAAAACTAAAGCTGAACATGAAACCAAGCCTTATATACCAAAAGCTCTATATTACTAGCACAACCGAAACACGAGTGGTGTAGTGGGCACGACCAACGAACTACGAGCCTTGAGATCCGAACTCAAATATCAAGAGTCCATCGCTACAATTCCCGCCTTCCAGGACAAACAACCACTGCGGAAAGAACAGGATAACTGTAGAATCTTTCCCGCAATACCACGATACATCACTACAGGAAGAACAGAGATAACTGTAATCAGAAAGAACAGTGATAACAGTATCAATAGAAAGAAAAAAAAAAGAAACAAAGAAACAAAGGAGAGAGAACGAGAGATCGAAACACCAAGATACCAAAACATCAAAAAAGCCCACTACACCACTCATCTTTTTTTGCAAATTTTGTATAATAAATAAGATCTCTATATTTATCAGTCTATCATGAAATGTCTGTCTACTCGTTCTCAAAGGTATTAACCAAGGTCCCAATATGTGGCAGGATCTCAACTCTGAACTCATCGCCATGGGAAAGAGTCTCCTTGGGATTTCTACCCATGCCTACTCCCGCTGGTGTACCAGTAATGATGACGGTGCCAGCGGGGAGGGTTGTTCCTTGTGATAGGAAGCTGACCAGTTTGGGAACGCTGAAGATGAGGTCGCTGCGTGATGTTAGCTGATAAACTCTTGCAGGAGGGGGAGGTGGTGACACATACTCCAGTGAGCAGTCTTGCATGACCTTGCCGTTCTTTAGACCTCGAATGTGCAGTTTGGAAGGATCTGGAATCTCCGAGGTCGACACCAGAGCAGGACCTATCGCTGATTAGCTTTTTGTCGCCACGTCAAGGCATCAGGCATTACCGATAGGGCAAGCTCCATCAAAGCCCTTGGAGAAACACCACTGAGACTGGTTCAGTTGTGAGACTCGGCTTGAGACGTCATTTGCTGCTGTGAAGCCTAGGACATAGTCCATTGCGTTCTCTTCGGAGACGTTCTTGGCTGGTTTGGCAATGACGACCGCTAGCTCAGACTCGAAATCACCGCTTCCGTCGTTTTGAGTGATTTTGGAGAGGAGAGTAGGAGTTGGCCAAGGATCACCAAGCGCTGTGTTGGGCTTGCTACAAGATAGATCAGTATAGTGGATGTGATGCTAGTGACAGACTTACAGGAACAGCGTGGGAATCGTAGGAATGTCCATCTTGACCTCCTTCGCATGCTGAACGTACTGCAGAAAATCAGTTCCCAGTCTCTTTCACTTCCTCAAATGAATGTACTTACGTTCAATCCAATACATCGGATAGTACCAACCTCCTCCTGCGCTAAAGGTGACAAGAGTCGTTCAACGGATTCCGTTCGATCAGTACGAGAACCAGGCGACAAGACAGACCGTCCTGAAAAGACATTGACGGCAATATCTTTGCCCTCGCGAGATGCCAAGCCGACATCAAGAGAAGCTTGCACAGGTTCTCCGATCAAGATGCTTGAGGGCGCTGATTTAGGGACGAAGCGCACAAGGCCTGTCCATTGTTAGCACCCACCAGCAATGACTTTGGTTGGGATCCACTTACGCTTGAATGCAGAAGAAGCCATCGTGAATATCTTACTATTGCTTGACTCTTGATTTGGTGTGCACTTTTTGGTATCACTTTGTACTCGCAATATTACTTACTCTGATGAACGAAGCAACTCCGCTATTATCTGCCGACCTCCTGTATCGGAGCCCCGGATATCCCGCTCACCACGTCCAACCCCGCATTTGGTGATGCAACGGAAAACCCGCAAACCAATCAACAATCATCAGTTGTCGTAAGAAATACGGATATCAGATGCCAGAAACGTATGATACATCCGTTGCATTTTGAGGGGATCGCGTTGTTACAAATTGACCCAGACATTCACCCACGCACTGAAGCCCGTACTGGACTTCGTTGTCACGAACGCAAACAACAACCATGACTTCTCAATCGGGCTCTGATGGGGCGTTTCGCCAATACCTTCCCGACCTAAACCAGCCGCGCTTCCAGAATATGAAGAAGCAGGATTCTTATGAATATGCTGATATTTTTAAGAAAGAGGGTCAACCGCCTTGGCTTCATGGATTATACCTGCACTGGCGTGATTTATTCCAGGAGCCTTACAAAGGCATCACAAATGACGGTACGGTAATCTCTCTACTAACATCAGTATGTCATGAAGCCGGACTAACGCGACAAAGGTGTTGTTAGGAACGGCCTGTTTGAGCTGCAAGACGATGGCATACCCATCGACACCATCGTCGAGGCCGCGAATAACCTCTGCGCCAGCCTGAGCCAGGACCAGAAGCTCAAGACGTGCTATCACATCGACAGCCCTGAATGGCGCTCATGGTCAAACCCCGAGTTTCTCCTTAGCGACAAAGGCATCCGTCTCGATGAACTCTCAAACGATTTAAGGTCAAAAACGCTTAAAGTTCTGGAAGTCACGCTCTCGCCAGAAGGTTACCAGAAAGCCCTTGGTGCCATGCGCGTCAATCATTTCTTAGGCGAGCTCGTTGAGACACCTGCCGTCATGAACGAATTCTCCTACAATTTCGTTCTCTTCGGTGAACCATCTACAACTCGACCCTGGGGTTACTCTTTCTACGGACATCATCTGTGTCTGAACATCTTTCTGTACAAGACTCAGATTGTGGTGTCGCCGTGGTTCACGGGCGCGGAACCTAATCTCATTGATGACGGCCCTTACAAGGGTACACGAATCCTGGACAGAGAGGAAAGTCTTGGACTGCGTCTTATGCAGAGTCTCTCGCCAGAGCAGCAAAAGGCTTCGCAAGTGTATAAACTTATGAAGGATCCCGCTATGCCTCATGGACGATGGAATCACGATGATCAACGCCATCTATGTGGAGCATATCGCGATAACAGAATCGTTCCATACGAAGGAATTCTGGTGTCGGATATGTCACCCGAGCAGCAAGACTATATCCTCGGCATCGCAAATGAGTTCTTCCTGTATTTACCTGAGAAAGCGAGAAAGTTGCGCCTGGAATTGCTGAAGAAGTGGTTCCATGAAACTTACTGGTGCTGGATCGGAGGGTACGGTGATAAGGATCCGTTTTACTATCGGATCCAAAGTCCGGTCGTCATATTTGAGTTTGATCACCATTCGGGCGTGTTTCTGAATAATGAGGAGCCTGCGAAGTTCCATATTCATACGCTTATGAGGACGCCCAATGGAGGGGATTACGGTATGGCGTTGAGGCCGTTGATACCTGGGATTAAGCAGGAGTTTCTTTGGGAGGGGTAGTCATCGGTGATGGGTATGTGTTAAAAGGTGAGTTCTTAGAATCTCATCAGAGCAGGAAGGCAAAGTGTGGCGTTGATTCGGCGAGCTGAGGCTGGGGAATGTGAGCTGATCTTAAGACCGATATGCTAGGATGCACAATGTGCAGCTCCCACAATTCTATCATATTTATGCGCAGTTCAATGTACTACGACTACACAAAGAATAAATGTGATGTTGATCGACTTGAAGCGGGGTCTATGGTACTGTGGCTAGCTGAGACTCACCGTTATGCAGTAAGATTTCGGCAGAGTCCGAGCGTAGATACTACCATGCGTGTTTTAGTAATAGGGCTGGACTGTCGCCAGCTGAGGGGAGTTCAATGCCCAATCGCAGATGAGCGGCGCCTGTGTTGTCAAAATGTCGTCCCCATGTCGCAGATAGTGGAAGGCCTCACTTCTGTTGCAACCAGCGGATCAAGTCTCTCATTCGACAGGGCTTCAGCGCTCAACCTTCACCGAGATTCCACCACTTTTGCAAATGGATAGCTGAAATTCTTGGGAGGGAATGATCAACATCGTTCAGCTGGAATCTGAAGATGTATCTATATCATCTAAACAGTTGGGAATCAGCATAAAGGCCGTCGATTGCCCCTTTTTCTATGCAATAACAAACACTTCTTATCACACCAACAATACCCCACTTCCATCACCAAAAGAACCATCAACATGTCCATGATCAACGCCCACGATCTCGAAGGCAAGACCGTAGCCTTTGTCAACTTCGCCACCGGCACCGCCATCGATCTCAAAGATGGTACGCCCCTCTTCACACTCTTCTACCCCCTCTAACACAAGACTAGGTTTCACCAACCCTCCCGACGGCACTCCCTGCATCGGATGGCAAGCCCATCTGAATGAGAACCAGCAGTGGAAGTGCGTCAAGTACCAGCACGGTCCTGATGATCAGCCCCAGTTCAGACTTCAGAACGTCAGGGCTTCTGGACGTAAGTACCTATACTAGCCTAGGTGAATGGTATGATACTGAATGTTAGCTAGGAGCCATGGATCTGTACAATGGAGGTACTTCTGATGGTACTGAGATTGTTGGTTGGCAGTACAGCGGTTTCGGCGGGCATCAGCTTTGGTGCATTCGTCCTGTTGGATACTTCCCTGCTCATGGAACTATTGTCAAGTAAGTCAACCTGACAAGCGGGTCTTAAGCATACTAACGAAAGTCGTAGGATTGAGAACATTCCCGCTGGAACCTTTGTTACCCTCCAGGGCGGCAGCGCTCAGTACGGGTGAGTAGTTCTTTATTTGTGAAAGCTTGGATAACATTGTTGACGATACTTCTAAAGCACCCGCATCGTTGGATCGCATGGATCTCTGAACGATCTCCGAACTGACCAGCTCTGGATCCTCAAGTTGATCTAATATGGATCAAATGCTACAGGTATCCATTCTTGGCTGGAATATCTGCACTTTAGGATCTTTGGTGTTCAGACTTTGAGCACACGAGAGCTTGACTACACCGATAGGAACACATGCTTTTAACTCTATTCGAGAGTTCTATAGTGAAAATATCAAGCTATTATCTACCTTCTTCTTCTACCTTTCCCAATATGATAAATACCTTCAAATAATCGTTCTTCCATCTACCATCAAATATATAACTCGACATGAAGACCTCTTGACTTCAATTCATCCATTATCAAACGCTCCATAACACAGCTTCTTGTATACCCCCACCAATTTCTCGTCTTTGACAGAAGAACTTGCGCAGCACGGTAATAGTGACATAGTAACAGGAGAATCCTTGAGTCTCCGTCACAAATCCAGCGTGCAGTAGGGCCAGAGCAAAGAACCGGAACTCCAAAGAACAGCTCCTCAATGTCCTTGCTTATAGAAGTCATGTCACAAGGTATCGGGCCGGTTGCAAGTGATGAGCAGCATAGAAGAGGCGATATGCGGTGGATGAGGGTCTCGAAGGCCGAGCGATCGGACTGGGTGGACAGAACCATGGAAGCAGCGGGGTGAGTAGGGGAGGTAAACTTGTCAGTGACATCGGTGATGACCTCTTTGAGATGAGTGAGTGATTGGTTACGTGTATCCTCCTCACACGATTCTTCTGCTAGAGGAGACTTGGGGGAAGAATGCGGTATCTGATTCTCCATCCCAAGAAGAAGTCTCCAAGCGCACGATGTCGGCTCGTCACTAGACGCACGGGGACTCTCCCCTTGATACCGAGGATCATCCCATATCTCCATAAACAAACTAACAAAACGCTCTGGATCATTGCCCCAAGAAACAAGAGCCTGTTCGATGTGAAACCTCGGAGAATGCCTCGCGACGTCAGCGAAAATGCTCCCCTGGTCAATGAAAATGGGCATCGACCGGAACCACAGCTCGATGATCCCAGGTGTAAGGAAGAATAGTTGATCTTTTGCAAGGTCTAGTTTTGTCTGGCCGTGGAGGAAGTCGAGGTCGAACCATGATATGTAATTGACGAGGAGGGCTGTTCCCATGAGTGCCTCACAGTTCTGCTTGTTGAGTGGGCGGGATAAGTTCTTGCGGAATAGTTGGACGGTTTTGGCCATTAAATGATCTGAGGCATCTTTGTATCTAGTCTCGTGGGGGCAGAGGGAAGATAAGTGCATTGCTGAGGTACAGAGGATGGCCGACATGACAAAGTCTTCCTATCGTATGTTAGTGACGGTATAACCCTTTGGGTTTGGAGATGCACATGGAAGGCTTGCTGCATGACGATGGGCCAGATCTGCGGAAATGCAAGGGTCGGTCGAGTTTCTTTATCCCAGTGATGAAACAGCTCCAGATGCATGAGATTGATCCACGGAACCGGGTCAATTGTCTTAGCCACGACGGGAATAGCAACAGAGATATGCTGCGGCTGAAAACATTGCTCATTACGCTGTAGACAATTCGTACACGGCACTCTCTCATCACACTGCACACCATTAATCCAAGCCTCATATCACCGAGAGTAGTCATACCTTTACTTTCCGGCGCTTGCAGGCATCGCAACCCTTCCGACTCTTCCGATGGGGTCGCTTCTTCCTTGGCTGGTCCAACGCCCCAAACGTTTGTAACGAGGGTGTTTGGCCACTCGTTCCAGGAACGAGGATGGTATTGGAAAAGCGTGGTGATGACATTGTGTGATATGTTTTGGGAGAACGAGAGAGAGGAAGAGTCTGAGAAGGGGCTCGGTTTTACTGCTTCTCATTAGACGACGGAGTCAAAGTGGAGACTCGTTTTCCTGATTGAGGATGCGAGGGGGCTAGACTTGTTTGGGGATGCGAGATAACGATGGAATGTTAGTGTATGTAAGACTCGGGCTATTAGAGGAGGCTATTCGTATGCTTCTTGAAACAATGCTTGCATCTCTATATAACATCCCGTCAGCGCTGACAACATCCAACATGCTCTCATCAACTTCCAGTCGCCATCACCCGCCTTCACTCAGCAGCAACATGGTCTGATACTCCATGACAGGCGCTAATGGTTACATAGCTAGCGTCGCCGTACAAGTCTTTCTCCAGCGCGGCTATCGTGTCCGCGGTACCGTCCATTCCATCAGAGCAAATGCATGGATGGAGAAATTTTACGGTCCCGATTCAGGCTTGTCGAAGTCTCCGACATCTTGACACCAGGTGCTTACGATAAAGCTCTCGAAGGCGTTGATGGCGTGGTTCATGCAGCCATGAACATGGACATAAACCCGCAGAACCAAGGGGCCATTGAAGACACCATCAATTCGAACCTGTACTTCCTCGAAGCGGCGGCAAAAGTCCCTAGCGTCAAAAGCCTTGTTATCACCTCCTCACTAGCTACGTGCGCTCTGCCAACGACCTGGAACACCGATGCGATCGAGAAGACATCCAAGCCATGGGATGGAAAAGGGAATTCGCGATGGCATGGGATTGTCCTGTATGGGGCTGCCAAAGCACGAAGCGAACAAGCCGCTCAGCCAGGACGGACAACAAAGGTTCTGATGCGTCGAACTGCCAAATACGAAGGAGGGAGAATGTGCTACAATTCGGAACTCTTTGGACGACAACTCGTTCAGTTTAGGGTAAGTGCCATAATATCGAGAATAGCTACGCTCGCTCAGCTCACATGGCAAGAAGGGAATGTGATTACTACTCCCTGAAAAGGTCCCAATGAGAAGACAAATATCGCTCGGCATGGTAATGCCCCGAAACTGCTCCATCAGGGAGACCAGTTGCTCACGATATCACCGTCGCTTCCGACAAAATACATCCACGAATTCTCCCAACAACACTAATGTTTTCCGGCCCACAATGGTGACGACTTCCAAATGATTCACTGCGGATCAGCAATGTATAATGCTATCCGATCGGTAGATTACTTCGATATCCCGACAATCTTGCATCAGTTGGTACTTTTGACACTGATGCACGATATCCATCAGCCCGAACCGCAATCTCATCATCCAACCTCACAATCGAGATGTCCAACATACCGCCGTGACACTTTCGGTCATTCATGTCCAGAAGCTTCGACAGTTACTCATGACAGTGAATAACATTGTTGAAAGCAAGTGGAGAAGTCCGTATCCGTATTTCCCCAGACTTGTCTCGTCTTGTTGTCAAAATCCTACCCCGCACGTTTTCTCAGTCGGCAGCTGTAGTGCGGAGCCGACTCATGAACCCTGCCAACCATGCTGATCGGCACGAGCCTTGCCGTATTGAGCTAGTTCGTGTATTCACGGAGTCGGCTCCGACTTTACTTTGAATGTCTTGCTCCATGGGATATTCTGTGAGCTAGAAAGCTTAATGTGTAGATCATTAACAAGACTGAGAGGCAGGACATCGAATTAGAGATGCTGCAAAGATGCCAACGATATAGACTGGGCTGGCTGTAAACTTAGGAAACAGACGAGGAGGAGGGCAATTTCGTATCACAGCATCCCTGCCCATATCATGTAGCATTCACACGGCATATGCACTGCACTGACCTGACTCCTTCCATACCGCCATGTGGTTTTCCCAGCGTTAACTCAAGCCCAAGCTCTGCGTAAACCACAAACTTTCCCCGTGGGGTTGCATCTCCCCCACGGGGATCAAATCCGGCGCGTCTAGAATTAGATCTCAACCCAATACCACCACTCAGGCTGCCATTGCAGCAGGGACCAGCACCGCAGCCGATCATGCATTCGCCACGGTAGGTATAGCGCACCCTGACAGACCCCGGTGCCGAAACTGTTGAGCACTTCACAAGTTCCCCTCTCCCTTGACACGTTAGACTTGATTCAGAACGTGGCTTTTCCGTGGCTTCCGTGACAGAGCCTCCTGTCCAGAGCTTGAATCGGGAACCGACTGCCGGTAAGTATATTTTGTTCAGTGAGGTACATGGCCTCCAACTGGATATGTGAATCCCACTGGGGTACTCAGGTACATGATCCCCGGGGCAAGGGAGCTTCACCCTAATCTCCAACCCCAGCTTCCCCAGATTACCATCGTGGAGACAATCCTCTGGAGTACATATTCTGGGTCATGCCATCTTCTCTCTTCCTCTCTCACTCCACTGTTTTACCCACACATTTCTCCAGTATTTACCAACGATCAACATGTCTACCTCACCTATCAAGACGTTCACCACCGAGCAGGGCGCTGATCATCTGGAGAGGGCCCATACTACGGGGAGTATCTCGATGTCTCCTGAGCTGTTTGAGCAGCTGTACTTGGCGCCTCATAGCCGCGTGAAGGGAGATTTGCGGCAGAAGCTGGGCAATCCGACGCCGTTGGGTAAGACGCGATTACATTTGTTGCTTGTGTTTTACTGATGTGATGAGTAGCTTTGGGAGGGTTCTTGCTTTGCACGACTCCTGCTTCTATGGCACTGCTTGGATGGCGAGGCTCAGGAGGTTTTGGAGCTGGTGCAAACGTGTAAGTATCACTGCCTTGTTTCAACATCGTTGATCTGATCAATTTATAGCGGCGCTTATTTCTGGTTCGGCGGTCTTCTCATGCTTCTCGGCAGTATTGGCGAATGGGTACAGTCACCTTATCCCTCGAACGAATTCTAGAAATCAGCCTTCTAACAAGCACAAGATTCTAGGAAATACCTTCCCCTCCGTCCTGTTCGGTCTCTTCGGCGGCTTCTGGTTCACCTTTGGTTCAACCATTGTCCCAGACTATAATGCTTACGGCCTCTATTCTAAAACTGGTGTCGTTGCGGACGGTCTGAAGGAGGGCGAGTTCTACGCGACATTCTCGTTCTTCCTCATCTCAATGGGTATCCTCTGTGCCGTTTTCGCAATCGCTAGTATCCGCACGAATGTGGTGTTGTTTACTATTCTGGTTATCCTGGTTCCTTGCTGTAAGCTCCCCGACTCCCGCACGTGTCCTATCGCTGACAGTTCCTCACTACAGTCGGCTGCCTGTCTGCCTCGTTCTTCGCTGCTGCGACTGGTGAGACTGCTAAGTCGCTCACATATCAACACGCTGGTGCTGCGATCCTTTTCGTGGTATCGCTGCTGGGCTGGTACATCTTCTTGAGCCATATTCTCCTGTCGGTCGACTTCCCGTATACTCTCCCTCTCGGTGATCTCTCTTCCAGAATCCCTGGTGCCACTAAGGTCAAGAAGGATAACCACTCTGAGGAGGAGAAGGTCTAGGGGCTTGTTAGTATACAGATAGCACAGTGGTTTCACGGTGGCTCTTTGCTTGATCGAATTTGTTTACAGGAAGCTGAACCCTGAGCGATTATGGAAAGGACAAAATGGGAGGAGGTATTAGCAATAACTCAACACATGCAACTCTCACGCAACTGCTGGAGTACACCAGGTAGTAAATAGTGGCCAAGGATAAAGGTTACTTACTATTTACTTGAGACTGTAACAGCTCGAGAAGGTTTACCCTACGTTACATGATAGTCGCACCATTTGAGCCAGTGTAGTAATGCAAGTCAAACCTCAAGGGTTGTGATTAAGTTCAATGCTACGAGTCTACCTTCGACAATAAAAGATAGTTACACTGTATTGTCAAATGCCTTCCACGGACAAACGGTATCAGTCTCAGTTCCGACAGTTTGTTTGCGTGATCCACCCCCATCCCATTCCCTGCAAGGACTAGGGTACGCGCAGTCCACTAAACCTCCCAACTAACCAATAACACTCACACCAATTGCAGAGGCTTCCACTAACAATGTCGTTGACTCATAAACGGGCTAGCGCCGTGCGGGGAACGAGGGCAGGTCGGTGGAACGGACCTGAATATCTATGGACCAGTTTCTCTCATCTTGTTTCTTTCCTCTATTCTTTCTCCACTGACACTCTTCTCGCACTATCTACCCAAGCTGTTGGAACTTTAGCTTTGTTAGACCCTCTTTTATAATCCCGGTAGAAACTGTCAGAGATAAGAACGTCATGTCGGAACCGAAAGTTAGGAGGCAAAACCACTCCTGCGAGCATTGTAGGAAGAGCAAGAAGGCGTGCGATGGGTATCTTCGCAATGAGAAGCCGGCAGTTTCACCTGATGCAACGTCACCCACTTCTGGGTCGCAAATCTGTAAGTTCTAGCCATGCATGCTACCCACCAGGCATTGACCATGTCGCTTTGTTAGATGGAGGATCGGAGCCTGGACTCAAGTCCTGTTCTTACTGTATCAGAACCAAGAAGGTATGCAGTCTGAACCCACAGTGGGGAAAGACTCGATCAAGGTCTCGAGTTAGTGAGACAGGGTCAAGCATCACCAGCACCTCCAACGACAGCAGCAAGAGGAAGCGCAATGAGTCTCCCGCTACGACTACTGCGCCTTCACTCAACGTAAAGTATTGCGAGATCACTGCAGCAAATATGTTGCAAATGATTCAGGACTCTTCGCCAGGGCAAGGTTTATCCTGGAACAACCCATTCACCAACACAGATATCCCTTCCTTTCTGTCTATGGACCCAACCCTCGATGCCCAGAGTCTCGCAATGAGCTTCTCTAGTCCAGAGAGTGCTTCACAGACCGTTGCGCCGGAGGCTATCGATGAAGCACTGCCTGAACTTACAAAGCAGACTTCGCATGCAGCAACTGATGCGCTGGACAACTCGACATCCTATTCAGGCTCACAAGACTTTGACATCAATAATCTCTGGGACTTGGACTTCTCAGACATTAATTCAGCCCCCCTCGACACGCTATCATCAACGGAATCGCCAGCCAACAGGTATAACGCCGTTCAGGTGAAACGAAGAGCACGGCTGCCCTCCAACGACTGGTCTGGATATCCCAACTTCTCACCGTCACCATTCACTGGCGACTCTCTCATCATGCAGACCTCAAATCGGTATATGATCACCGAGAGTCTTCTTCAGATTTATCACGATGTACTTGAGAACAACCTTGCCTGTTGGCTAGCTGAGGAGAATTGCCCATACAAGCTACAAGTTGTCGCTCGTGCTAGTCCAGCACCAGAACCTAATCTGGGTGCAACTCCAGGACCTTCCAGACAGAATCCGAATCTTCCGCCAGAATGGGGCGCTGCTTGGTCGAATAGGATGTATCGTCGCGTCGTCGAATTAGATCGAGCTGCCCAGTCAGCGAGGTTGATCAATCTGACACGTTCCGAAAGCCAAGCAGTATCTCGAGTATTAGATCTAGTGATTATGGCTTTCACAACACAATGGGCGCAGGGCAACCGTCGACAGGAAAGATTCTCTATGGGGGCGAACGACTTTGCCACCGAAGCAGACGACCTAGCCGATGCTCTGAATCAAGAGTTCGAGGAGACTCTACAGCAATCGGTATGGGAGCAAGCAAAGAGGGCACTTCAAGACGTCGTTGATGTCGAGTCTTATCGTGCCATCTACGCTGAACTCATCTTTGGTCTAACACAGAAGCCCTGGGCTAGTGATGACTACCAACAAAAGTCCTTTGGATCTAAGAAGGAAAAGAGTGGCGGGGGTATTAAAAAGAACGCAATGCCAGAGATAATCGAGATAATGTCTCAGGAAGGGCCTCATATATACCTTGAGCGTGCAACGAGGAAGATTCACGCGCTCAAGTTCCGGTTTGAAGCTAGTGAATCAGGCTTCATGGAGACGAGCAAAAAGCATGCGCCTCGAAGATTGACAGAGGAGAACAGACGTACCATCGGGCTTCTTTACTGGCTTGCTGTCATGTTCGATACAGTCTCCTCATCAATGAATGAACGACCGGTTGCACTGGCTGATGAAGACTGCCAACATGAAGATGCAGACCAAATACTTGCAGACAGTATGAGGGCAGCTCAGAAGAGCCGAAGAGGAAGTCAACGATGGGAAATGGAATTGTTCATCCAAGATGATGCGGCCAAACCAACAGTCGGAACACGGTGGCCCTGTTCATATGACGATGCAATGCAAATGGTTGCCAAGTCAGCGCCCGTAAAGATTCTGATTTATCGACACTTGTCATATCTACAGAATACACTGCGAAAACGGGAGTGTCCCCAAGCAATCGAGGAGATCATTCAACAAACGACTTTACTATACCGATACTGGAACATGACGCACGGTGCCTTCTTCCGAGATCTCATCAGGCATTATGATACAATTCCACCACGAATTAGAAGCTGGTTCTTCTGCATCGCAGTCCCATGGCATCTTGGCGCTTTGATGCTAGCAGATGTCCTGGAATTCATCGACAAGAACAACTACGGTCTTGACCAAGCCCGTCAAAAGCGCCTAAGCGGCAACGTCGCAGCCCGAATTCGCAAAGCAAGCGCCATAGAACTCGCCGACCTTGCACAAGTCACTACGCCGCGGCTTTTCCAAGAAGCCGGTATAAACACCGCGCAACTTCCAGATTACCACTTCGCAGTTAGTGAGGGACCGTTATTGACAGAGCCTTGGACTGTTATCCTTATTAGAGGGTTTACGAAAGCGTGTTTGTTTCATTTGGATATGGCGGATGATTTTCAGCAGCATGAGGGGGATTTGTTGGGGCATGACGATAGTGAGGATTTTCAGGATAGTTTGAGGAGGGCGGAGTACTGTATTAGGGCGCTTTGGTGTCTGGGAAAGAAATCGGAGATGTCGAGGAATATTACTAAGGTGTTGATTGGGGCGCTGCAGGAGTTGCAGATATAGTTGTCTTCATATTTGTCGTGTTCAAGATACCATCGGGCACGGTCAAAATATTACGAGAATCGATTATTGCATTTTCACGCCCTAAAGTGCATCGTAGCTAGCTAAGAATACCCAACTTCCGTATTTCCTCGGAGATTTAGTTTTTTACGCAGCTTGGCATTAAGGATATCCTATCTGAGGTGACAAATAATATCCCTGAGCCTCAATCTGAACCGCCTTGAAAGTGATAAAGCACAGTGGCTTGCATGATATTAGGAGCGGTGCTGCGGTGACTGGATGCCTCATCTAGTTGAAAGCATAAGCACTAAATCAGAAAGCGCCAGACACAGCCACAGCGGACGATCATATCTTACCAGGCCACTCGTTAACCTGTGGCCAGTATTCTCTTTTCCCGAGATTTCTGTCATCAATTGAGCATCTCATCAAAAGAGACATTTCTGGCCTTGTTTGCTTGAATTTCTGCACCCTTTAGTTCAACACATTACGGGCTATTTCAGGACCATGGATCAATATAAGTACCGGCTACTGGACCCCTCCAAGCAGGAAATTCGAATTGCAGAGCTGGCTCCTGGCCAAGCCTCGTCGCCAATACTCCATATCACTTTGAAGCACGTTAGTTTGCTGGAGAGCCCAAAATATTGGACCCTGTCATATACCTGGGGTTCTCCATTCGACGGCCTGGAAGCAGAATGGGACGACCCCACTGCGGAGCGCATGATTCGCGCCGATGGAGAAAAATTCTATGTTCGCTGGAATTTAGAAGCTGCTTTGAGGTGTCTGGCTTCCTATGATGTTCCATCTATATGGATTGACGCGATATGTATCGACCAAGACAATGTGGCGGAAAAGACCCAACAAGTCCAGATGATGGGCCAGATTTATAAAAGTTCTGTCGCAACCTTGGCCTGGCTCGGTCCGAGTTCTGATGATTCCTCTCGCGCGACGGGTGCAATCTCTCGGTTTAGCCAGTCATGGCAGAACCGTCCAGATCACCTCAGGCGGGTCACCCTGACTTCCTCGGATCTGGAAGAATATCGCAGCTGCGCACAAGATGATCTCGGATATGACTCAGCTGTAGAAGATCTTCGCGCAATTTCACATCTATTGGAACGTTCATGGTTCCACCGAGTTTGGATCGTGCAGGAAGTCTCTCTCAGTAAGGAGGTTTATCTGCTCTGGGGTAACGGTGGAGTCTCATACTGGGGTTGGCTTGAATCAGCTCTCCTACTACTATTCCAGCATTGCTACTCCATCGCCATGATCAAGGACCCGCATTTCAACGTACGATACCTCCTGGAAAAGCTAATGCACTTACAAGGCTCAGCAACTTGGGTACGACGCACCAATGATCTGAGACGATTAGCCCAAAGCAATGTTTATCTGAGCCCCATCGCGGTGCTGGAGGCCCTTTCAACGTTCGGAGCATCAGACAAAAGAGACCACGTGTATGCTGGTCTCAGTATGTCACCAGATCTTGGCACCATCATCGAAGCTGACTACAGCGTCCCAGAAGTGGCCGTGTTCCGTAACGCCACCAGGAAAGTGATAGAGAAGAGCAATGATTTTTCGATCTTAGCTTTTTGGCGCCCTTCTGCAATTGACCGTCTGCCTTCTTGGGCGATTGACTTCAACAAGTCTGGAGGGGTAGCGTTAGGCTCCTTTCGAATTCTTAATTCCAAAGACCAGCTCTATTGTGCTGGAGGAGACCTTAGACCGGAGGTAAGGTTTGAGAACGACTCGAGTATGTTGATGCATGGTGTTCCACTTGGTGTACTATGTTTTGTTGGAAGTACGGCACCTCGACAAGTTATACTGGGCGAGAACGAAAATAATATAGCTAAAGCATTGGCTGGAGAATTATCCATCAACCTTAAGGCTCTGCAGGAAGCATGGCTTGGAGGATGCCTTTGCCAGGATCTATTCCCGGATACTGGAGAGTATATCTGGACTGGGGAGGATTACCTCAATGCGTTTGCGCGGACAATATGCTGCGACTTTACATCATACAACAACTCGACTCCACACCGGCTAGGTCCAACTTTCACATTCACAGCTGATAGCTGGGCCATGTTGCTTCGATCTGACATGTTATCTATACTACAGAACCGAGTATTCGCGGTAACTTCGTCAGGGCTATTTTGCATGGTCCAGGAAGATGCGCAGGTGGGAGATGTAATATTTATTGCTAAAGGCGCTGAAACGCCGTATCTGCTACGGCCAACAACAAACGATCGCTACAAGTTTGAAGGATGCTGTTATGCACACGGTTTCATGGATGGAGAGGTTTTGGCATTAATAAAGAAAGAAAAAGAAGTATATTTTCAGGGCGCTGTATTCGAAGTAGTATAAGTATAATATATTATAGTTTAATAATATAACTAAATTACTTTACTTACTTTTAAAATAAATATATTTTCCAGTTTTTAATAATTCTGAATACAAATA
>JAAOAQ010000276.1:0-20206 GCA_013396025.1 Fusarium phyllophilum | reverse complement strand
ATTAAAGGATTTAATCTCTTTAATTAGCTTATAATTATAACTTATATAATAAGTAAGTAATATCTTTTAATTATAAAATACTTTATATATAGTATTAAAAATTAAACTATTACTTTATTATAATAATTACTAATAGTAAATTAAGTTTTTTTTAAGATAATTATTTTAAATTATAATAAAAAGTTTACTTTATTATTTTAATAAAAGCTATAAAGTAAATTTAGATATAGGCTTATTATAATTATAATATATTATCTTAAGGCTAATAGCTTATTTAAAAAAAGAAATTAAATTATTAAAATTACTTTATACTTTTATTATATTAATATCTTTGGGGTTGAGGATGACACTAAGGAGGACATACAGCTTCAACAAGCATTTAGAGCTCAGGTTATCTCCGTTTTAGCCCAGATAGTGAAGAGTATCTAGCCTTTATAGTGCATGTTACAGTACTACTCTATATGCTATGATATAAATGGAGTAATATATATATGCGGTATCTTAAGAGGGTTGAGGAATAGCAGCTATAAGAGCCGTCCCTAGGTTCTAAGCCTACGCGATTTTTATTTTGAAGAGTGTAGATTTTAGCAGTGCGCTGCCATTCCTGTTACAAGTAAGGCTAGCATTGAGGCTGGTAAGGGAGGTTCCTTCGTCTCCCACTATGGAAACAATCAGTGGCTTTAAGCACGGAAGCCTCTTGTCAGGAGAGATGAAAAAGCCCAAGAGGCCTATTTTCAGTACTCTGGGCTTTCAGGGGACTTGTTTATGTTCGGTAGTAGCGCCAACGCGTGATTGGTTCCTATCTCAGCTCGCAATCTTGCCTCAAAGTATCATCTTGACTACATGGAATAATGCCGGAAATAATAACGAGGGAAACTCCAATCAAACTATCTGGAGGTTTTCTTTGCAGCCACGTGCCCATGCACCATGCCATAGCGATATTCATGACATATTAGAACTGATTCAAATGGCCCATCGACTCAACAGCTTCGAGTCAGTGCCAAGATGGACCAGACCTTGTACTGTTGAGTTACTATAGGTAAAGTGGGACTTCAGACACTGACGAGGTGATCAATGATGACAAGAGCTAGGGTCAGCTCTTGTGATAACGAATGTGGACGAGACACATTGCGATCAGTCGGAAGCGCCTCTAGATCAAAATGTAGCCTTTATAGCCCCTGATCAGATGGGCACTCGGGCCGACATTGGTACTGATAACGGGCCGATGTGGATGGATGGCTCAAAGTTAATCTTCAACCCTGGCTTAACGGTAGAGCGACGATCGCCGATTGTGAATAGGAGGGCTGGTAGTACAGCAAGGGGAATTCTTTCCGTATTTCCAGTGCAGCTGATGTCTCTAAAGCGGATCCTAGGCCATGCGTCGAGCCGCAACTGCCGATATTTGGATGTGTTATGTGTCCAGGATGCCATACCGAACTATAGCCCTTTGAGAATTGAGTCATGGAAGTTGAATCGGCTACGGTGGGTGTTCACCCACGTAGATCTCCGAGGATGATATGTGATACGTATTTTCCACCTATCGAGGTTGCCGTCGGGCCGTGGTGGCACCTTATTTCATGCAGATGACTTTACCAATACAGTCCCATCAAGAAGCGTAATTCTCTCATGCCATCTCATATCGGCAATATATGAACTCCCGAGGCCATTCCACGGGCGGCCAAAAGGAGAATAGCGGGGGATTTGCTGTCATGGATGCCAAAGTTTAATCTTCAGCCTGACAAGCGCTGTATGATTCAGCGTCACGCTAGGGGGACCTACCCCCTGGACCCTTAGACCGCCTGACACATAGAAAAGAGCGGCACTTGCAGATAACAGGGCACTGGAGTTCCAGATTACACACACTAAGGCAGTTACGCGTTGGTGATGGATGTCAGATCATGTTAGTTCATTCAATGCATGTGAAGAGGCATATAGCTGAAACGGCCCAAAAGAAGCAGACTCAAAAAGCATACAATATCGTGCCCACGCAGTGCAGACCCGGACTTTTGACGCAGCCAATACCTCTACAAACCAGCTAGTCCGCCAATATGCCAGGAGCAACCGAGAACACACAAGGTTTGTAGCATTCCATGTTCCAGTTCTTCATGCTGATACTAAAGCCTGTTAGAAAGGACAGCAGATCTGAGTATCGAGGCTAATAACGCGGCCGAGACATATCTAAGATATTTGCAGGATGAGATTCAGAGATTGAAGGATGAAAAAGATCGGGATCGGTGGATTCTGGAGCTGGTGGAACAGAATGAGCTTCTGGAGAAGGAAATACAGCGATTGGCGGAACAGATGAAGAAGTTGAGCCCTGAGAAGGAACAGGAGACCGAGAAATAAGTAGGTGCATTGGACAGAACTACATATGGATCTCACTTATTTCCTTAGTAATACAATATATTTTACAGTTTCAAAATGCCACATCTCTGCTCGGATTTGGTGTTGATGTCAAAAGCTAGGGTAGCTCTGATCGGTCTAGCTTCCCTGACAAGGATCAGATGTTTCATATATATACAAGCTCTGCTCACCCCCTCCAATAATAGAATCGAGGCTTTCTTAAGCCTCTATTCTGCGATCCTCTGCTGTGCTTGCCATAGTAGATATCGGGGTTGTACTTGAAATGTGCTACAGGAGAGTAAGTCCCTCGAGTCAAGAACGCGCGCCCATAAGAGTCAACCAATTTCACAGCCCCTTTTTGCACCAATGGCCCAGTAGCAAAGCAGGGATCCATAGTCATCAGGTAGCGAAGAGCAGTGAGTATTTATGTCATACCATTCAGTATGTAGTTTGTAGGTTCTACTCAATTAGTATAGTCCATCAGACTTTGAGGTAGTCAGCATCATCTTCAGTTCACCAAAGGTAACATTGCTGCAATAAACAGTAATAACATTCAAGCTATATAAGGTCTATAGATAACTGTAGTCGCCGTTTTACCGCGGCTATGTCCACTATACAACGAGTGTTTTGAAGAAGAAAGTTTTACCCAATCGCCGAAGGGAGCCCCCAAGTGGTAGCTCCCTCCCCACTAGCTCAACTTGCAGTGGCGATAGCGCGTATACAGTGACAAAATGAAGACATTAAATAATTAAGGAGTGTCGTGTAGCGTCATGATCCATCATAGCATGGCTCAAGGCCATTCTCGTAATCAGGACTGCAGCCAGAAGTGACGAGTCAGAGGTAAGAACATGAACCTCTGAGGCTGTTCATGCAAGAGATGTACATCCCTTAAGCCTTGTAGTCCTTGCCGGGCTTGTGGTGAGTAGGATAAGGCTGCTTGGTGACAGTCTTGGTAACAGTCTCGGTCTTGTACTTGGTGATAGCAGGCTTCCACTTGTACTTGGTGACTGTGTCGGTCTCGGTTTCCGTCTTGGTCTTGATGATAGGAGGCTTCCACTTTGTGATAGTGTCGGTCTTGGTCTTGGTGACATACTTGGTGACAGGAGGCTTCCACTTGGTGACGGTGTCGGTCTCGGTCTTGGTCACGTACTTTGTCACGGGGGGCTTCCACTTTGTGACATACTCGGTCTTGGTGACGGGGGGCTTCCACTTGTACTTTGTGACGGTCTCGGTCTCGTACTTGGTGACGGGGTACTTCTTGGTGACGGTCTCGGTCTTGGTTACCGGGGGCTTGTATATGGGCTTGGTGACGGTGTGGGTGACTGTTGCGGTCACGGTCTTGGTCTTGGGGGGAGGTGGGTAGTGGTCGTTGTTGGGGTTGGGGCTGGCGAAGACCAGAGGGATTGAGATGAGAGGAGCGATGAAGGTTGAGAACTTCATGTTGGCGGTTGGAGCGAAGGTGTGATGGAGATGTGGTGATGTTCTTGAAAGAGTGGTCAGGAGAGTTGAGCCAGTGGTTGAGCCTGAGTGAGTCTTGGAATGAGGAGATCGCAAGCCCTCTTTATACAAGTCATCTACATACAGGTCGTCTAATTCTGCTGTCCAACCTCTCTCGATGAGTTGCTCAATTACTACATATTGCGAGATGTACATGCTCAATCGTATCATCAATCAAGTTGGCCTCATCTTCTCACCAACACCCAACCTCAATCCCGCTCGGCCGAATATTGAAAAGCCGCTCTTGTTGAGTTGTTCAATATTCTCACCCCCACCTACCAATCACAACCAGCATCTTCAGCCATAAGCTCGTATCTGCCGGTCAGCTCGTGTTTATGCAGCCATGAACAAGTATTAATGCAGGTCGACAGCCTTTATTGAAGCGGGACGGAAATATGGTTAAGCTCATCCGTTGTGGCGATTTTGTTATAAGTCAGCTTACCGGTTAACTGTTGGGCATGGAGGGTTGCTTTGCATATCAGGCTATCTTATCGGAGCGTCTCATTCGACGAGTGAAGAAACAAGCTCTGTACTATTTTAACAGTTGGAATTATCGCGGGCTTGAACTTGCGTGAACTGCATGCCCGATTGCGTGATCGATAATCTTATCTACACGGGACGCTTTGACTCCGTATTTACAATGGTGAAACTGTAGTCGAAATGCCAATATGCTTAGGTACTACCGGTTTTGACCGTTTTGCGGGGGATTTACAGGTACCGGGCCTTAACGCGGAGGTGGTGGCTACACGACGTTACACTCCCTGAGCCAAGAATAACAACAGCCATTTACCGGGCCAGCTGAATACACGACCCGTGACCCACACACTCTCCATGTCCATATCTTGGCACGTTATTTTCCGAGACACAACCTGTAGAGTTTTCCGCTTTGAGAACATCCCCAAAATCTTGTTTTGATAGCGTTACCTCGAAGCATCCAAGCTCACCTCCATCCTGGCCTTACGTGAGTGAGTGTCAGAAACACAAACAAAAAGACCTTGACAGTCCAGGCCTTGTAACACGTTGACCGGTCCTGTTGGGCTTACTCTGCATCTGCAAGCTTCAGGTAAGGCCCCGCGTTCCAAGAAAAGTCCCGCCAATAGACTGTGACTGCTGACAACCTGTCATATGGGGATAGAGGGGAGTTGTCAGATTGCGCAATTGCAGGGGTGTGGTGATTGGCCCGTGGGGACAAGGTACCTGAGCCTACTGATGACCGATCAGGGCGATCAGGAAAAGTCGATGACGCTAAAAGGTAGTAACGACAACGTCTTGTTAGTGTTGGTTGCGGTTATGCATTGGATTATGTCGGAGATGAATCATAGAAGTGCCGGATATAACCCTCCGCTTCGAGGCAACAGCACATGAAAAGAGTAAGTCGTGAGAAGTGTTTGCTATGCTCGTGATGTGAGGTTACCATCTGCGTGAGATTTACCTGGGCTTACTTTGGGCAGCCTCGCTGGCAATAATGGCGTCGGCTGCATCAATAGCCTTGACGTTGTGTGATAAATGTGATTGAGATACCAGTTTTTGATCAACAGAGGCGTTTTCGGCTGCATAAAATTGAAATGAACTGATGTGTTCACTCAGTGGCTGCCTTGGCAACCTGCAGCCTTCTTTCAAAGCTGGACATTTGTTTTCAGCTGCTGATAAGAATATGGCGTTTTGTCAATCTTGCGAGATAACGCTAGTTCTTGCATCAATTGAACTTGCAACTGATGATTCGGCGATACACAGAAATGGACCCGTAGTCAGACGCATGTTTGTTGTCCATGGCCAGCGATATCAATGCATAATATTGAATGTGTATCGATAAGATGATATGACGGCAATCTGTGACTAAGAGGTTGGTGGTCTTGATCCCAAGCGACGTAGCATTGCATTTTCCCTGTAGGGCTTTGTGCTTCACAGTGGCATGCTTCCTGCAGTGAGATGTATTACATTGGGCGGTGGTTGGCTATTGCACTTTGCATCGCAGAATGGTGTTATAATAAGCTCTGAGATGGTTCGGGAGTGGCGGGACTAGCAGAAACGTGCGCTGGTGAGAACTGTTGTTTCTTGTAAGCGTCATTGGTGAGATTGTCTGACTGCGGTTCCCCTCATCTGCTTGGCCGTGATAGAGGTCGCGAGGCTTCCAAATGATGTTTTAGATAGCCTTTTTAACGGATTTACTTCAGGTATACATAGTGAGATGGATAGGTAAGTGCCAACATTGCAGTTAGAATAAATTTCTTTTGATAGTAGATGATTTCCATCAACGGCAGAGAGCATTAATCCTTGCAGCTTGGCGCATCAGATCACAACTCAGGTCATCCCAGCCATAAACGGTGACCAATCAAAGCTGCATTTACCTTCCGAGGTCCCCGTAGACCATTAATGCTCCTCGAGTCTTGTTGTCTCCTGTTTGTAGAGCTTGTCTTCTCTTCTAGTTGTTGAGACTACCGCAAGACCAAAGCGAAGAGGCATTGCGGGTAAGTTGATCCTACAGCTAGCTACCAGAAATAATTGAGTCACATGATCGGTACGTATTACATGAGTAGCATCTTGTTGAGTGTGCAGAGGATGCAGTATCCGTTGCAGGGTAAGTGATGCCTGTTAAAGGAAATATAACTTTTCTATGAAGTGGTATTACTCTGCTACAATGACTTATCACAACGCATTCTCACCAACAGCGCTTTTGCTAACTTGCTGGATATGCAACGGAATGAGTCCTCCAACCCCTTAAATAGCCATCAGTCGTGCTTCCCCATCCAATTACTTCGATCCCCCAAATCCCGTTCGTGACCCAGAGATATAAGACAGCTCCGTATACGAGCTCTCGGCATCTAGAATCTGTTAGTTTCGTATGTTGAATTCTTCTCTGCCATGTCTTACCAAGCTTGGGGGTTTGATCGACAAACCACGGGAAGAAATATCCAGGATGTAGAATTGTCTGGGACAAAGTTGCAATGAGAATCATGCTTCACCCATATTGTTAGCAGTCTGTTTGACCATTGCATGGAGATCAAGGCACTACTCACACTGACTCAAAGATGATGAAAGGAATTTCCTCTCTCATCAATTTGTTACCCCAACCTCCCCGCATCTCCGCAATGCGATACACACAGCGGATATAAATCGCCATAAACGCAGTCGTAAGTCCACTCAAGAACAATCGAAACCGAAGCGTTCGCCAAGCCTGCTGGGAATTCCCCTCAAGAGGATACGTAGTAAGAGCTCGCATTCTCCTGACAGAGAATAAAGTAGCCAGTATCGCAAAGATCGATAACGTCACCACCTGAAAAGCAATACCCGCCATCATAATATTATTACCCATCTTTATCCTGTCTCGGTCCGTCCTGAAGTCAGAAGTCGCAGTGATACCACCGCCAACAGCTTGCAAAACCAACGATACAACATCAGCAGTAATGAAGATGATGGTATACCATCTTGGCTGCAGCACAGACCACTTTGCTCCAAAGAGCGCAACGATATGTTTTAGCATGAGATATACAGCCGCGCTGTTGAATGCAGGACCGATGATAAGACAGCAGATCTGAGCCTGGAAGGGTATCGCGCCGAATGGTTGGAAGTACATGCCAACACGTCCGGCATAGCCTAAGACTTGGGCTAGGCATCCTAGGCTGAGAACAATGGCATAAGCGCGGATGCGGAAACGGATGCCGAGGACGATATTAGCAATGAATGCGATGCCGAAAAACACGGCCAGAAAAATGTTGCCGCCGAGATTAGGACGATAGCCGTAAGTTGTGAGTTCGATAGGGCACTCTTTGGAGACGTGAGTGCAAATTAGTTGGTCTGACATCGTGAGAAGTGATAGATATAGAAGAGTGAGCCAGCGCCGAATGTTGTGTTGGATTGTAATTGAGCATTTCGTCGATTGACAACTCAGCGCTCGCTTATATATCAACTCATTGCCCTTTTTTACCGCGCCCTTTTGCGAAAATTCATCACATTTTGGTGTTTGACACGAGATGTCTAACAATAGCCTCCGTCTCTGATTGGTCAAAAGACCGAGCGTCGAAGAACACAGCAGTTTGAGCATGAGCTGAGGATCTGAAACGCGTCACCAAAATTAAGCATACGATAAGACATTACGTCCCTCGTCAAGTCCAATCTAAAGTTATCAAGTCTCATTCCAATTGGTCAATCATCTCAGGCACCGAATCCTTCACCTCGGTCTTTGTCTCAGCCTCCTTTACCATCGTAAGCCGGGCTAATTCTAATTGGTCTACACTCACTTCTACCCCAGTTATCACTCGGTCTTTGACTTTGCGCTAGAATCGTTTTGGCGATCAAAACTCCCTGTCAACCTCGTGCGGACGGGGCTGATTTCCTGATCACTTTTTATAACGTCTTTTGGTGTTTGCATTTTTCTTGTCTCCTCGGTCTTCGGTGAGCAAGATGGTAGATGCGACTAAACCGAAGAGAACGAGGACTAATGTTAAACAGTCCAAGTTTGGCTGTTTCACGTGCAAGTATGACACGTGTTTTCTTGTTGCTGATGCATTGCTGACTCGTGCAGAACGAGGCGAATCAAGTGCGATGAGGGAAAGCCGGCTTGTCAACGTTGCTTGATCTCGAAGCGAGAATGTCAAGGGTATCCCCGAGGTGCATATACAGACTCTGATGGTGCTGACAAGACTACTTTATCGCTTGTGTCCGCCTCTTCTTCGCCCTCAGACTCCTCATCGCCATCGCCAGCAGCAGCCATCTCAACGTTGAGGTCCCTCGCTTTCAACCCATACTCCCTCTCGAGTCGCTTCGTCAACCTCGGTTGTACAGTTCTGGTTCAAAGTCCCCGTCGTGCAAGAAATAACGTCGAGCAAACGTTCTGGTCCCGCACCGTCCCCCAACTAGCCCAGTCCATCCCATCAGTGCGTGCCGCCATTGAGGCATTCGGCACGTCCTACAGCGAATATGTCCTTAGAGGCACATCTCCACGACCAGGTTTTGAGACGACGAAGCGTTACTCACAGGCTTTGAGAATGGTGCAGCAAGACCTTGTCACCTTGCCGAATGGTCCAATTCCATGTGTCGTTGCCTGTCTGTTTCTTGCGTTTGTCGAAGCCTTGCAGCAGAGACTCAACAAGGCTCTTGTGCACCTCCAGGGCACTTTCTCCCTTATGATGTCACTGACCGACAAACAACTCCTCGCAGAGGTCGATACTGATAGCCTTGTGTTGCTCTTGAAGAAGCTTGACCTGCATGTCGCCACATATGCCATATCCCATCCCCCAAACCTTCCCATGAAGCCATTTGTTATGGGTGATGTACTACAGTCCTATCCACCAGATGGCTCCCTATTCAAGATCTTACACTCGAGCTATCATTTTACGGCTAAGGCGTTCCGATACAAGTACACCAGTCGCCGAACGATACCACCCGAACTGCTCATAGAACAAGGCCGACAGCTCGCCAACTTGAAACAGTGGCTATCACTTAACGAGGTTCCATCTACTTCAAGCACCGAATCACACGAATCGCTCATCGTTCTCCGCTCGCAATGTCTTGCTGCCCTTGTCAACACCGCCACTATCATGGAGCCGCGTGAGACAGCCTACGACTGCTACGGTCCGGAATTTGAAGAAATCATCACATCGATCGGGGCCTTGTTATTGAGCAAGAGCCTGAAAGGTGCGCCAACACAGAGTCCCTCGACCTCGCTGCCGTCTTTCGTGCCGGAAATGGGCATAATCCACCCATTGTATTTCACAGCAAAGAAATACAGAAGTCCATTCTGGCGACGAAAAGCCTTGAGCCTCATCTTGAAAAGCGGAAAAGAAGGTCCATGGTGCGCTGAGACGGAAGGGTCTTTGGTAGCAGCCATCATCAACGCCGAAGAAGGAACTTTTGACAAGGAGTCGCTTAGTTTGCGGCATACACTGGAACACAGTCCCGCTTGTATACCAGAGGAGCAGAGATTCAGCCACGTCTGGGTAAGTGATCCGGAAGGCGAAAATGGGGAGTGTACGCATTATACGAGGAAGAGATATACCAGGACCATGATGTATAGATGTCGAGATGTAGAAGCGTATATGCGAGATAAAAAGGGACAGATCCCGAGGGGCATTCCTTGGGTGGATCCTGAAGTTGACGAGAATGATGATGAGTGGTGGATAAGACGGGAAGAGCCTTTGGAGATAACCTTTTCACTTAAAGATGTTATAAGGTGAAGTGGGAAGGCATATGAAGGACAAGGAACGGATTTATAAAAGACAAGTAAACTGAAAGCAACACAGATTTAATATTTAATATCGGGAAAGACAGTATAGTTATATAGAATGCTGAAGGATATATCTATTTTGATGAGAGTATCGATGAGCTGGGTTAAAGAACAACGATTGAGCGTTGTGATATTGCAGACACTGAATGGTGGCAGCTCACCGCTACACGCCTACACTTCCACCATAACCCTTCTTTGAGTACAAACCCAAAGCCGACCGAATAACCCCATCTTTCTAGCCATTTACTCCTTAAGACAAGTCTCCTCCTTCTCATTCAAATTAGTAATAACCGAAGCCTCACAAAACACTAACCCCGCAGCTTCCAGAAACACCGCCGCACCAGCCGTCAAAACATCCACAGCAACAGCAGCCGTACCACAAGCAAGGACCTCAGCTACAACGGTAGTAGTAGCGGAAAGACGGCAGCGCTGGCAAGCCTCGCTGCAGCGTCCCTCATCGAGAATAAGGCGTCGACGGCCTTGTCCGCCCTCGATGGCTTTGGCAGAGTCTTCGCGGGCTTGTTGGAGGGCGGCTTCGTTGGCGGCGTTTTGGCGCTTGGTGAGGAGGGTGCCAGCCCAGACAGAGGTGCTGAGGAGGGTGGCGAGGATGATTGAGGACTTCATGATGAATTGCTAGAGAGGTTAGTCTTGTGTGGGAGTGTTATGTGTTGCAGACGTACTTGTTTAAGGGGGTTTCAAGACCAGCTTGTTCTGAAGAGAATGTTATATGAAGTGACGAGGAGGAGTTGTTGATGTTGGGTTAGTGATGGCAACACCAGTGCTCTTTATACAGAAACCAGTTGCCAGAGCCATGAACAGATAATCATTATACAACCATATCAAGAACCCTATCTCTGACGCATGAAGACTAAGAAATCAACTGTTCCCAAAGCATCCAGGAGTCGGATTTACGAGTCACGAGATGTCAACATTGCGCCGCCTTGAAGGCCTATCTGGATCAGATCTTGGACATTCTGAGGCCCGAATCCTCCTTCACCCATATCAACACTCGAAGAAAATAGTCTGTTTTTAAATTAAAGTTTGGAATGGAATCAGACTATCCATAGTCTCTAACAGATCTGTTCACTACATTGAACGAATGCAGCAACTCAATCGTGCATGAACTTCTGACGGCGGTTTTATTAACCTAATTCGGCTGATACAGTTAACCTTAGAATTATACATCAATATGAAAGGAATGACACTGCCGTCTCATACAAACTTTAAATATCACATTAGGAAACCTGGTTTAGTCTTAAGACTAGATTTCCTTCATATTTGCCAAGACTGGTTTCGGAATCTTGGCAATCCACCCCTCAGGTTCAAGGTGCATCATGAGGAGATTGCAGCTTCATTCACCAGCGGCGTTTTCTGTTGAGATCCCAGAATCCAACCAACAGTAAAGGTAATACCAGTCTGTTGTCTTCATCACGAAGTAAAGAACTGCTTTGGCGTATGAGGCGTATGATTCAGATCTAGCTAGGCGTCATTGGAAGGAATCGACATAAGCATTTAGCTCCTCGGACAAAATTTACACGGACTCGAAAACTCTTGCATAGACTCGCATTCCTATTCCTCGAGTTAATAAAAAAAAAACCGAGATCTATCGCCCTGGCTTCAATTCTAGTTGGTAAGCTCTTGGCAGTAAATAGGCCTTTTCTGAGGCAAACTTGACACTGTCTCGGATTTTATACCTTCTGAACCTAAAGCATAGACGTCGTTTCAGAACAATTTAGCCTCATTATCGTCTCCGAATTGAATTCTTCTCTGGGAACATAATAATATCACAAGACAACTTCTAGTTAGAATCATGCGATAATAGGGTTGAGAGGACTCGAGTCAAACTTACGACGACATGGGACAACAGAGAAAATAAGCTTTGAATGACTTGACTTAACTGGTTTCATATATGCAAAGACTCTCATCTTGAAGCGAAACCCCATTGACTAAATTCTTAGATAAATGGTTAATGGATGAAGTTGTTTAGATCCTGTACTTGAGCTAACTATAAGACCTGCTTGATTCCTCTACTAGATATCTGAATATCATCGTCAAGCATCTCTCCATCCGCATCCTCACTAAGTCAATTCCCTTATCTTCAAGTTTTAATAATAGCAAATCAAGGTAAGCACAACATGCACTGGACTTGCTTAATGAAGCTAACACAGCACTAGTTTATTTCACAAAAGCTCAGCAGGCCTTAGCAAAATCATCAAAATGAAGTTCTTCACTATTGCCCTTCTATCCTCCGTTAGGTAAGCCTTCCCTCCTCTTCTCCCATCCACTTCTATTCCTGATTACTTACAAGTACCAAACAGCAACGTCATGGCTATCGACTGCTTCTGTGTCACTACTGATGACGACGCTGCCGCTGGTCGACTTCCTCAGCGTACGTTCAGGCTCAGTGGTCGTTGTGAGGAACTCGGTGGGACACCTGATATTGAGTCGCGCACTTGTGAACTACTCCCGGATGCTGCTGCTTTCACTGAGGCGGATTGCAACGCTGATTCTGGCGACAGAGTCCTTGTTCCCAATTGCTTTGCTTCTGTTCTCTAAATCTTGGGCGGACTTGGATAAAGGAGATGTATCAGGATAGCTCTAAGAAACTTATATGAATCGAAAGCCTCTTGCTGTGGTTTATTGAGACAACTCATTGCCCTTCGAGCGCCTAATTCTTCCAAAACAACAACCGCGTTCCCTTCTTGGGGACCCTGATCAACCAATATGCGATCGAAGCTGCAACAATATCAAAGAGAATAAAGGCCCACAATAGACCAAAGTTTCTCCATCGCTCGCTGTAGCGAATACTCAGAGTGCCGAGGTATGTATCAGTCGAAGCAATCGGACAGTAAAGGCACGACTGGTTCGATCCCGGATTTGATAGCGCGCCCCCAACTGCCTGAACAAACTGTCCGACATATTCACCACAAGTGAGGTTTGCCGGAGTTTGGAACTGGAGAAACTCAATTTCTGAGCAGGTTACCTCTTGCTTACCAACGCCGTTTGAGATCATGGCGCCGATGAGGTATGTCAAGGGCGAGACGCGATACATGAAGGTCCAAAATCCAGGGAGGCCGGAGTATGGGACGAGAACACTGTGCAAACGTTAGAGGACTGAAAGAAGTGGGGAAAGAGGCCACTTACCCGCAAAAAACAAGAGACATCATAAACAGGAACAAACCAAGCGTTGCTCCGACCTCAGCAGTCGGTGCCCCGGCAACAGCCATGTACGAAAACGTCCCCTCATACACCATAAACGCCCAGGTCAAGAGAAACATGAATGCCCCTCTCTCATGCTGCGTATCCGTGATGCGTCCATTGTCATACATCCCAACGAGGAAGTAGAACGGGAAGTAGATCGCCAAAGACGCCACAGAGTTCCAAGCCATTTCGATGACTGTGTTGGCAAGGATAAGGTTGTACCAAGCATATGTTTTGGAAGACCTTTCGCGCCCTTCGTACAATGTGCGTTGGGCGACGAAGCCGGGCATTGTTTGGTAGGTTAGAAATGCGAAGATTACGAGGAGCATGAAGATCGAGAAGAGTTGGTTCTGGAGACCTTGAAGAGATAGCGGGGAATTCTGGAAGGAGAGGCCGATGAAGAGACTCTGAGACATAAGTTATTAAACGTTTGTAAAACTTAGTGGATGATTAGTGGCTGATTTACCGTGATGAAGCAAAGGGATAGTTTGGAGTAGATGTAGGTCGGCGTTCGCCAGTATTGCTGGGCGACGCGCTGGGTGCAAGCCAGGAACTGCTGTGAAACCGAAGCAGCGTAAGAAGTATCCTGTGCGTCTGCTTCGCCAGTGACATGCCTCGACTGAGTCAGGCTGTCAAGCTCCTTCTGCACATGCTGGAAGTCCGAACTCTCCTTCCAGGTCTCAGCCCAGTTACGATCTGTATGAGCACCTGGCGCAGCACCGATAACGTGAAGCATCCACTCAGCGGGGTTCTCTTCCGGTCGGCAATGAGCAGTACCATGCCTCTCAAAGTACCCCGTTAAGGCAGTGGCATTCTCACCGATGTCGCCAAAGTAAACTGTTCTGCCACCTTTCGCCAGAAGTAATAGCCGGTCAAATTTCTGAAAGATGATGCCGGATGGTTGGTGAATGGTACACAGGATAGCTAGCCCGTGGTCGGCTAGCTTCTTGAGAAGGGATACGATTGCCCAAGCGGTTTGACTATCGAGGCCGGAGGTAGGTTCGTCAAAGAAGATAAGGACGTCGGGTTTGGCGACTAGTTCGACGCCAATGGACAGACGCTTCCGTTGCTCAACGTTGAGACCTGATTTGTTAGTCGCCCGCAACAGCTATAGGTTGGCAGAGTGACATACCTTTACCTGGAACTCCTATGACAGCATCTGCATAAGGACCCATCTCCAACAAATCGATCACCTCTTCAACGTAGTCAATCTTGTCCTGCATGGAAATAGCAGTCGGCTGTCTGAGAATCGCACTGAAGCGGAGGGCTTCTCTAACGGTAGATGTCTCGAGGTGGATATCCTGCTGCTGCACGTATCCGGTGGTTCTCTGGAATGAATTACCTCGCGGTAAGCCATTCACGAGAATTTCACCCGTGATAACTCCCATGGTGACGCGATCAGCTAAAACGTCGAGAAGTGTGGTCTTGCCGGCTCCAGTAGCACCCTGCGAATGTTAGCCCATGCTGTGCAAACCACCCCCAGGAAGCAAGAACACATAAGACTTAGAAGAGGGTGTTAAGGTAAGCTCAGTAAAGAGTTTCCTAAGTTTAGGCTAGATTGCCTAATTCTCTTCATCCCTTAGGACAAAGGTCCTAAGTCTTGCCTCCTCACCCCACCTACCATCAAAGCAGTCAGCTTTCCTGGCTGGACCCATCCATTAACGTCCGATAGATTTCGGCGCGTCTCGCTCTTGACCTTCACATCATAGCAGACATTCCTCCAGCAAAAGGTAGAAGAAGTCGGTGGTTTCTCGGTCGATGGGTGCACAGTGTCATCACTCGTCGCTCGCGGAGGCTGGAATTCGGACTTGACGGCTTCTTCATCGGATAGCTCTTTGCGCTGAGGCTTCTGAGGCTTGCGGAATACCAGGATCTCACCCTTGGAAGCTTCGGATGAGAAGTACTCCGCTGAGAAGAGATAGGTAAAAGTAAAGAAGATGATGAAAGCGATGAGGATGCCGTAGTTCCTAACCTGGTTAGCGACGTCTGAAGTATAAGTGTCATAACGTACCTCCAAAGGTGTGAGTACTGGTACTTGTAGACAGTCCCAATGAAAAAGTCGCCATCGATAAAATCACGTCCTGGTAGGGCACCAGCAACAGAGCAGGTCCGCTGCACCGGCTCGATATTCTCGTACCCCGGACCAGAAGGTATCATAGTCTGACATCCAAACGACCTACTGGAGAACTCATTCGCGATCAGAGATTCATAAGCGTAAGCGATAAGGTTGACGTAGTTAATCCATCTAAGCCAACCCTTCATGCTTCGAATAGGGAGGACAAATCCAGCGTAGATGACCAAGCCGATGATGAAGATGGCGGCGGGGACGAGGGCTTGATGGACCGTTTTGGACGACTGGGCGATGGTGCGAAGGATCATTGACATTGTCAGGGTAGTGGTGAAGCCGAAGAGGAGGAAGATGAAGAAAGCTGAGGCATCGCGACGGAGGTGCACCATAAAGTAGAGCGGAATGTTGAAAGCGAGAGTCGATATGATCTTGGAGGGTAAATCGCAGATGATGGAAGAGACAGACTCGGAGAGGGGTCGATACAGGGCATATCTTGCGTGTTTCTCGACGATCGGTCGCTGGACATAGAGAGCCAAGATCTACACAGTTGTCAGTAAGGACATTCATGGTGAAGCAGCTAGCATACCTCCAGAGCACTGCTAAGGCCATTGAACAGAATAGCGAAGAAGATCACCGAGGCTCGTTGGTTCATAGCCTCAGCCGTGCTGGGCAGGTTGAAGTAAACACTACCAAGAACAAGCGACATGACAAAGTTGACAGCAATAGTAACAACGAAAAAGGTCTTGTCGCCGAGAAGTCTCTTGACACCTCGACCAATACATAAACGGATCTGCATTGGGATCGAGATTGTGAAAGGGCTCTTTTCGGACCTGCAATTCAGTTAGCACCCGTAAATCTCTCATTCTGGGCCTTACACACGTGAACTTGGCCTTCTGAGCTCTTCTGATACCCTTCAGCGTCTCAACTTGTTTCCCATCGAGAGGATACTGGATCTCAAACGCAGCGATGTCGTTAAGTAGTGACGCTCTATGCTGGCTTATTCTCCACTCGTCGGCGAACTCAACTTCCTCACGAACTCCAACGCCGTGGCACTATCTAGTCCTCTCGTGCTATTATCCCAGCACTGAATGGCGCTCTGGTTCAGAACTGCCTCGGCAATACTAACCCTCTTTCTCTCACCTCCACTAACACCTCTAACAAAGTCATCGCCAACCTTGGTATTGAGTGTGTTGGAGATACCGAACATAGCCATTACAGCATCTCTCATGTGTTCAGCGTAGACGTGGCGGGATATGTTGGCGATGATGTGCTGGGGCGTGCGGGCGAGGGCAGCGAAGAGGAGGGTATCGCCGACGGTTAGTTGGGGGAAGTGGATGTCTGTTTCGGCTTGGTAGATCACTTCACCTCTGAAGTTGCGGTGCATGAGATCCCAGGGGATGCCTAGAAGGTTAGATGATACGAGATTGGATGAATGGGGCGGGTACCTTGGTAGTTGAACTCGGATGAGTCGTCGAGGTGTAAACCGTGAGTATGACCAGCGATCGTCTTGAGGAGGGTAGAAACACCATTAGAGTAATATGAGACAAGAACACAAATGGTCAACAATTCAGATAACATACCTCCCGGGACGACCCAGCACAAGAAGCAACTCTCCGCTCTTAACCAACCCATCAAAATCCGAGATAATCTTGACCTTCTGCTTCCTCTTCGCGAACCAATCAACGGCAGCAAGGGGACTTCTCCAAATAATATTCACAACATCTTTCTGAAACTCAGTCGGATCGCTGAACCCATGAACACTGAGATTGCGCCAGGATACACCAGATGTATATCGCGGATGCTTACTCGGGTCCTTCGAAAAAGCGTGAAGCAAAGCCTTGACCCATGACTCGGGCTCGAAATCTGGGGATTTGGGATCGAGGTGGGAGTCTTGCGCGAGGAGCGGGTTGATGTTGGTTGAGAGGGCAGAGAATGTACGAGTATGAGAGAATGTGCGGGCGAGTTGCAAGACAGGCTCTGCGGTATCCTCGACGGCTGTCTCGGCTTCAGTGTCTTGAGGAGTAGAAGGGGGCATATGGTGATGCATTTTGACGTAGTAGCAAGTAGAAGATAGATTAAACGAGTGTATTGTACCGTTCTGTTTAGTTGGTTAGAAAGGAATGGAGATGCTGTGCTGGTTCATATAAGAAATCTACAAAATCGGCTTCTACGTCGTCATCATGAGTCCACATCTTGATAATTTCCGAGATGCGACTCCGTATATTCCAAGAAACATTCAATGCGTCATATGCGTAACGATATCATAACGCCGTTAAAAACATCTTTCTCCCGTTCTCTTATCAAGTCTTCACATGCAACCCCGTTCAAATCCCGGCACTAACTCAAACGAGCAATCATTCACTCCACTTCTCCCTCAATCTAAACCCAACACGGCATGTCGGCGCCGAAGTTTCAACATCATCTTCTCCCTTAAACCTCCTCAACGCCGTCTCTCTTCTCCGTGATTGCTTCTTCCAACTTCACATCGCGATCGGACTCTCCCAAAATGCCGCCGACTTCGCCTGCTTCCGAGCGTCGACTCCGGAGTACCCTAACGTCCAAAGCTTGTGATTCTTGCAAGGCTAGAAAGATCCGCTGTTCCGGTTAGTGATGACTTGGGCTTGGAGTAGAATTTGAGGCTGATTTTGCAGGTTAGCCTCCACCGTGCCAGAGTTGTACTGTATGTGGATTTCAGCCGCAAAGTAGGACTGGAACTGACGTGCATAGATCCGAGGCGTGCCTTGTCGATTCGGGACGCGCAAAATACCACTTCGGAAGAACGGTAGGCCGTGCCATCTATTTGAGTCTCCATGGGTCTGATGCATATTAGTGAACCGAGATTTACTGCTCACTACGAGTGAAGCATCCCCAAGCATCCAAGTCAAGGACAACAGCTCTTCTGGACAGAAACTTGCAGTATGTCATCGTGGCTACTTTCTTCGAGTCGTGAGCTAACCCTACCAGGCTTATCCAGATCTGAAGCAAGATTCCGCCGTTCATGATGTGCCAAATGACCTCTTCATAGATCGTATCTTATTCGGATCATCGTCAACTAATGTTCCTAATGCCGACGAACGATTCTCCCTAAAGGTGCGCAGCATTTCTGAAGGCGACATCCAAAACTAACTTCTCAACAGGGGATCGGCCTTCTGAGTACACCTATCGAGCCTTCCCAGCACGCCGCTCTCACTGACCACTTACAGACGGTACTCATAGTGTCACGTTTCTCTCAGATAGTAGGCTCGAGATGCTCTCGGCCAAGCTTCAAAACAACAAGGTCAATGACCTTATTCGGCGAATGTCCTCGATTATCAACAGCAGGGCAAAGATAACCACCAGTACCTCGCCTGAGCATCTACCTGAGCTAGCCCTCCCATCGATGAATTACTTATCTGCTGCAAAATACATCGCTAGTATGTCATCTACACTGAAACGGGATAGACTGCGTTGAGCTAATTCACTACAGTATACTATGAACAAGTCCATCCTCTTTTTCCTCACCTTGATCGCGAAACTTTCGACTCCACCGCCGCAAGCCCTGACCTCCGTACAATCCTCGTCAACGACGCCGCTTTCTCTGCTTTGTATCACTCTGTGCTCGCTCTCGGTAGTCTACACGACGGAGGCGGCAGTTTTGAGCCTGGGAAGGGAAAGGCATGGGAGTTACTCTCTGTCGCATTAGCCAAGGTGCCTGATCTCCCGAAGGCCAAGAACTCACTGGTCGCTCTCCAAGCTATAACCACTGTTGCCGTTTACTGTCTCGGTGTACCATGTATATCCATTGAGCATAAGATCATGACGGAAATGGCGCGTATGGCTCAGGATCTTGCACCTTCTCTTTGCAAAGGCCCCTGTGCAAAGGCGTTCTACAGGGTATTTTGGGTTGTTTATGTGATAGAGAAGATAATGAGCTTCCACTTTGGCCGCGCTTCAGTAAGTTATCTCATGATGCTCCTGATCCTCCAGCTCACTTTTACAGGCCATCATCGATGCTGATATCATTGTGCCTATGCCTTACATACCCGAGTCTCACCTTGGAGGCCTGAACTGGACGCACATACTCGCCCAGCAGAGCCGTCTCCTGTCACGAGCGATGAATACCCTGTTCTGCCCTGGGGTTTGCCATAGAGAATCGCAGTACTTTCTGATGACCATTGGTGAACTCCTCGAAGATCTTGAACAATGGAGAGCATCTATCGCTGAGGAATTTCGCCCGGGATATCCGTCGCACTCCAATTTGCTTCGACGACCTGTGCACGGTACAGTCGGGATCTGGATCAATTATCTTTACTACAGCCTTAAACTCATCTTGCTGCGGAGCAGGCTACAGATAGACAGTCCCCAGGGCAGCGGAGTTGGCAAGATAAGTCATAATGATCAGCTGATCGAGGTTTCTCGGTCTGTGCTTGAGATTGTTACATACGTTGACGTCGAGCCCTCAACACCGCTATGGTTGGTTCCTTTGACAAGAGAAGATACCCTATATACTGATCAATTTTAGGATCATCGCAGCTATCCCGTTGTGTGCTCTCTTTCTTCTTTTTGACCACGTCATCAGCAATCCGAAGTCTCCAGACACAAGAAGCAATCTCGCTTTACTCAACATCGCAGGGGGACATTTTAGTCGCCTTGAGTTTGCGAGTGGAGGCACGTTGCCTGGCTCACTGATCAGTGAGTTTACATATATCGCGCGCGAGTACATCAATCAGTGCGATAATCAGGATTCACTGAAGGGAGCCCAAAACATGATTCCCTCTGTAGACCATAATACGTCAGTGGAAGAATCTTGTACTTCTGGAGCGAGCCACAGTCTTGAGCAGGAAGTAAGTCATTATCCCTAGCTTCTATCCACTGGCGCACGAAACTCAATCATA